>JANAVB010027397.1:11780503-11818238 GCA_029216955.1 Iris pallida | reverse complement strand
ATCATGGCCCAGTGTTTCTGAAAGAAAGGAGCCCAAAAACCATATGGTCCTGACGATTTGGTAGGATTCGCCTTTATAACATATTCGTTATATCAGCCACAGATATAGGGGCCCGCAAAACCTAGTTTTCCTGTCTAGAGACCAACTTCTTGAACTCAATATGCGAAAAAATGATCAGGTAGAAGTTCTGATTGTAGAGGTCCTCGTAGAATCGGACCGCCTCGTCCCGGATGCCATCAGCCTAGCAATAAGAACTCTATTAGGGTCAAGCAACCCATAAATGATATTCTGATTCTGCCTATTTTGAAATGTATTGGAAAGAAAGTACACTACTATTTTAAAATGTATATATTTCAAAAAATTTAAGATTTAGTGACGTCTGGTGACGACCAAGCGACGTCCAGAGAGATGTCACATACATCGCTAAAGCATGAGAATGTTGTCAGTATTGCTAAATACTGATAGTGAGAATGATAATTTCTAGGTAGAGACGTCGTTAAACACTAAACGTTGCCAATTTGCATGCTACATCAGTTTGACAAGTCAACAATAAACATTTTAAAAAAAATGTCATTGAAACTTCACTATTTATATTGCCACGTCATCATGTTTTGAGATAACCTGTACTGCTAAAATTTCATCCGTTGGCGATGTATTTAGCAAGTTTGTAAAAATCCCTCGTCGGCCGTTAGTCGGTTCGCAGGAACTAGGAAATAATCGAAGGACTAGTTGGGAACTACTCGAATTAATCGTTTATATATATATATATATATATATATATATATATATATATATATATATATGTGTGTGTGTGTGTGTGTGTGTGTGTGTGTGTGTTGTATGTCATCGAAGTATTAACTTAAGTACCTAAAAAAAATATACGCAATATATGTCCTTGGTATGCACCTTTTCTGAAACTTCTTCTCCTTCTCTTTTTTCTTCTTCCTCTCCTTCTCTGTCGAATGCTTTTAGGTTTTTGAAATGACTAAATTTTGACTCGAATTTTGATCTTTTTTACGCTTTTTTTTGTGGAACCGAGGCCTAGTCGGCCGACTAGGCCCTCTAGCCGCCTAGTCGGCCGACTAGGCCCGTCTAGCCGCCTAGTCGGCTGCCTAGGTCCGATTATTGCTCGAGTCTATTTTTTTTGCCGACTAGCTTCCTAGTCGAGTCGGCCGACTACTCTGATTTTATAACAGTGGTATTTGGCAACATAAGTAAACAATGATGTACCAAAGTCTCCACAACATTTGGCTTGTCAGCAACTTGTTGTTTGGTGACGCACAAGACCGTTGCCAAATGGATGGATACAACAAAATAAGCTAACTACTTTTAGTGATGTTTATCTACACGTCTAATCCCTTTCTTTTCCTGTATTAGGGTCCTTTTCACTGACTTTCCCCTTGTTATTTCTGTTTACTATGATGTTGTTAGACAGTCTACACTATATATCTGATTGGTGTTATATACTTAAAGTTCTGAAAATATGTTTATACTTTTGGCATTAAAATTAAAACAGCTAAACTTAAACCAGATACGTTTTGCAACTCCTATGAAATTTAGAGTTGATAGCTCCTACGTAGAAATCAATTTGGCAATAAGGGCACCAGGTACAGGAAGCTGCAGAATCAAGACTTCAGAACCATTACAAGCTACATTTGCCAAAAAAAAAGAAAAAGAAAAGAAATTCAAGATGAAATTGGAAACAGATGAATAGAAACTGCATAAGGTTCTGATAAGCAACTCACTACGGTAACAGCCACAGAACATTTCTTTTTCTTTTTCCCCAAAATTCCATTGTCTGTTGATATGCCACCTCAAATAGGTTACTAAATCTTAAACTAACCATATTAACATAATTTTCATTCAATAGCATCAATATCTATAAATGAGACTTACCTAGAAATCACCACAATTTCTGTGGATCGCCAACTTTTTCACACATAAGCCTACCGATTGATCAGAAAATATTCACTATCAAATACTTGATCCTTAGTAACAAAAAAATAATTATTATAATACAAGAATAAATTGAAGAATTCTAAAACAACAATACTACCTAACTTACCTACGGGTAACACAAAATCAAGTTCCTCCCCTTTATACTAAAAGGACTCGGGTATCCAATAACTACGCCCAGAACTATAAGCACGACACATTGCTATATGGTGATACTTTGATTTCTACAACCGTGGCAGGTCATTCTTAATTCACAATGATTTGTTTGTAAAAATAGCTACTATGCTAATGATTAGAATTGCTATGCATGTACAGTGTTTAAGGTACTAGTGCATCAAAAACTATAAGTTACACCCATTAGATTGCAAGTTCTTTCATGTAGCCTATCAAAGACTTGAGGTATCCTTAGGATTACCTCCAGTACGAGAAATGAACCTACCAATTACAATGTCTTCACTGCAATAAAATTAACCCAATTCTACCAGTCATTGTGAATTAAAGAGGTTTTCAGCTCCGAATAGCATTTATCACAATCTTGGGTTACCAGAACCACTAGATTTCCTTCATTCAATATTCTCTTTCTTCCATTTCTATAAATTGATCCATGTTCTCACCTTGAAATTTATAAGACACCAAGGCAAAATAGAATTGAGTTAATTTGCCTAACAAGTGAACAAACACATTTAGTTTTGTTAGCTTTATATACTTTCAAGTTCGATACCTAATAGCTTGAGCTTATAAATTGAGCACGTAAGTGGATAGTGTCCCTTTGCTCAAATATTTTGGCCCATGACCTAAAATAACAGTTCAAGTTTTTAATACAGTGGTTTACCAAATGACTTGTGCCAATTTCTATAAATTGATCCATGTTCTCACCTTGAAATTTATAAGACACCAAGGCAAAATAGAATTAAGTTAATTTGCCTAACAAGTGAACAAATGCATTTAGTTTTGTTAGCTTTATATACTTTCAAGTTCGATACCTAATAGCTTGAGCTTATATATTGAGCACGTAAGTGGATAGTGTCCCTTTGCTCACATATTTTGGCCCATGACCTAAAATAACAGTTCAAGTTTTTATTGATTCCTGTGTTCTTGATGAAAACATAATTTTTTGTGACTCATCAGATGAGCCCCTCATTCCGGTAGCTCCTTGTAAGGATATAGAGAAAAGCAGCTTGAATATGTACTCATATAGAAAAATGCATTAAAATTATCAATAAGAGACAATAATATTGTTCTTTAATCTAGAAGAATAATAACACACACACACACACACGTATGTGTGTATGTGTGTGTGTGTAAATCATGTTGTATCCACAAAATAATGTATGGCTTACTTACCTTTACTACGGAATTTGATCCCAATTAATGTTTCATATAAATTTATGTAGTAATCATAATTGCAAAAATTTCAATCAACATGTATAAAATCTAGAATTTCAAAGTAAAGAAGTATGACAAACTCCAATGATGATGGCATAAAGAGTTCAACAAAAGAATTTTAGTTGTAGCTATACATCATTTCTAGCAACAGTTTTGGCTACTTAGGGATCAAGGGAATAATTCGTACATGTGAGAGCCTTTGATGAACTTTCAATAAATTTGCCATTCAACTATTCAGTTTGCAAAGAGGTTGATTTCCAGCACATACTATCTAATTCTGACAAAAATGAAAATTGTGCACTGCTAAACTGGCTGAACCAAAAATTAATACATTTCTTACGAGAATATGGGTTTGAGCTCACATGTTCTGGAATTGTTTACTAAATTGTTATTCTCAGGTATCATAACCTAATCATTAATCATTTGAATCATATCCCATATGGTTCAATGTAGTTATGATGGTTCCAGTTATGTTCTTGGTATCTGGTACTGTTTTTCACTGTTCTATATATCCTGAACCTTTTGGATTTCTCCTGCTTGATGGTAAGGCCACTCATCTCAAGACTTCGTTTTTATTCTGTTCTAGATATCTAGCTCTGATTAAAACTGATTCACACTTGACCTATAATTTACAAATAAAGTTTAAGTTAGTTGGGATCTGCCCACTGAATACCTTGTGGTAAGCTGACAAAACAAGAAAACAAATTTTACAATACACCTCGCATGGAAATAGGTGTTTGGGAGTTAAAAGGTGTTTATAGTGGGGCTTAGAGAAACATTCTTAACTTCAGGATTCCCTTCTTTTCTATAGTTATTTGAGGCCTTTTACTTTTCTGTTTATATACAAAAATGATCCAAATGTTGATCCATGAATAGTTTATATAAAATTGACTTTCACACAGCATACTGATTAAAACTTATTTCCTTTACTTTGTCGGATAGCTTTTTGCGGAGTTGTTACTTTTTTAATTTTAATGTAATGCATATAGTCTTAAAAATTAGAACATAAAAGAGCTGGTAAATGTCTTGCATGTGGTAGTCATTTTATTCATATATGAAATCATATAATAGAATATTAGAGGGTTATGATTAAATATTAAATGAAGGGCAGTTAAATATATGACTGTTGAATCTAAATGTGATATTCTCTTTATACAAGAAACTAAATGATCTAAAACGGAAATTCAATATATCTATTGGGGGTAAATATTTGGATGATTGGAGTGTGTTAAATGCAATAGTTTCAGCTGGTAGCACTTGCATTGGCTGGAAATTGGAATAGTACTTTCTATAAAGAAATGTTGAATATATCCGTAAGTATTTTACGACTTTGGTTTTATATGACCTAATTTTGAAAAAGAAATTTAATTTTAACTACAAATGTATATGGGCCAGCTGATGGTAATAAGGATGAATTTTGTAGAATTTGGAAATCTGAATAGATTTAAAGATGAATGTTGGGTTACTAAAGGTGATTTTTATGTGATTAGATTCCAAAATGAAAAGAGTGATATAAGTTTTAATAAAACAGATGCTGATAAGCTCAACAATATCATTAGAATTCTTAAACTTGTGGATTTACCTGTCTCGTTGAAAATTCACTTGTAGTATCAAAGAAAAAAAAGTCCTACTTTGGCTAAGTTGGATAGATTTTTTTTTTATTTCTATTTGATACAAGCTTCCCTAATACTTTTGTTAAAGAACTCGTTAATACTGCCTCTGATCATATTCCTCTCTGTTTGGATGGTAATATGAGTTTTCCTAAGCTTAATCAGTTCAAATTTGAAAAAGTTTGGACAATACAAGAAGGTTAGTGATTTGATTAAACAATGGTGGAGTATTAATACTGGGACAAGGGACGATGCAGTTGGCAATTGAATTAAAAAAAACTATGAAATATTAAAATTAATTGTAAAAAGAGGAGTTGAGAGGAAATGAGAAATATTATAGTCTTAGAGATGAAATGGCTAAGTTGTCAGATATTATACGAAGGTTCGACGAAAAAGAAGAAAATGGACAGTTGAGTCAGGAAGAAATTGGCAATAGAGACAAGGCTAAACAAGGTATACATAAAATCTTAAAGGAAGAAATTATGTAGTTGCAAGATCTAAAGTTAAAGAAAGAGACAATAATGACTTGGTTTATGTGAATAAGCATGTTAGTAGGAGCCATTAGCTCCACCTTTTTACTGTTAGTTTGTTTCTTTCACCTATAAATAGGCATTACTTGTAACGTTGAAATAACGAATACAAGCATCTCAGTTTATACCAACTCTTTCATTCCCCTGTTTGTGTGCTCGGCACCTTCTGAGTGTTTGTATTTAGCACCAACAAGTGGTATCAGAGCCATTTGGTGTTCGATTTGCTTCGACAAATGGAGAAGCAAGAAGTTGCGGGTAGCCTTGTGAAGAACACCGGCGGGTCGTCATCATCGCAAGCTGGTGATGGTGAGACACGCATCGTCGAGCGCATCGTCTTCGAGGGAGAGAATGCAGCGCACTTCTCGCCCCTCACGCGTACCAACTATGCGGAGTGGGCGATCCTCATGAAAGTCCAACTGCAGGCGAAAGGCCTGTGGAACGTCGTCGAGGACGGCATTGGCGAAGGCAGCAGCGACTGTCGGGACGATCGGCGAGCCATGTCCGCTCTACTCAGAGCAATCCCTCCGGAGTTGATTCGCACTCTCGGTACGAAGGCAACGGCCAAGGAGGCGTGGGACACGCTCAAGATCATGCGGATCGGTACCGAGCGTGTTCGGGAGGCCAAGGCGCAGACGCGACGCTTGGAGTACGAACGTCTCACGTTCAAAGATGGCGAGACGGTGGAGTCGTTCGGCCTTCGACTCACGGCGCTCGTCAACGATCTCGAATTGCTCGGTGATCCGGTCACGGAGCACACGGCGGTACTCAAGTTCCTTCGGAGCGTACCGCGTGCATACAAGCAGATGGCCATGGCGATCGAATCGCTTGTGGATCTGAAGACCCTCTCGATAGAGGACATCACGGGGCGGCTACTAGTCGTCGAGGAGCGTGGCGATCTCGAGGATCATCAACCTGCCGGTGGTCACTTACTCTTCACTGAGGAAGAATGGCAAGCCCGGCAGAAGCAGCGGGAGCGCGGGCGTGGCCCGGGCTCGTCCGGGGGTGGTGACAAGGGAGGTAAAGGCATCTCCAAGCAAAAGACGTCCGGAGGTAACCGATCGTTTGCAGGCAGCAGCGGTGGTTCAGACCAACGACGAAAAGGCGAGTGCCGCTACTGTGGCATCCCTGGCCATTGGGCCCAAGAGTGCAGGAAGGCCAAGCGCGACCGTGATCGCAAGGCGAACGAGGCACACATCGCTCGGATAGAGGAGGAGCCGCCGGCTCTCCTGCTTACCACGGTCGGCATCAACGACAAGGCGAAAAAAGGAGTACCGAACGTGTTCCTGAATGAGGAACGCGTAGTTCCGATGGTCACAAATGACGACCATTGGTACCTCGACACGGGGGCAAGCAACCACATGACGGGGGATCAGAAGATGCTCTCTGAGATCGACAAATCGGTACGAGGTACGGTAAAATTTGGAGATGGCTCCGTTGTTCATATCCAGGGGCGCGGCGTCGTGTTGTTCACTTGTAGGAATGGAGAGCATCGGGTTCTCTCGGATGTCTACTACATTCCGCAACTACGCACCAACATCATGAGCCTAGGGCAACTTGATGAAAATGGGTGCAAGATCATTATCGAGAACGACGAGCTATGTTTGTACGACCGGCAGCGACTCTTGTTGGCTCGAGTGCTGCGAAGGAACAACCGGCTCTATACCGTGGATCTCAACTTGGGAGTACCTGTGTGCCTCCTCGCTAGCAACACTGACGTGGCATGGCGGTGGCACTCTCGGTATGGTCACCTTCATTTCCGTGCCCTTCATGAACTCGGTGCAAAGGGCATGGTGCGTGGCATGCCGACCATTGATCGGATGGAGCAATTCTGTGAAGGGTGTATTCTTGGTAAGATGCACCGCACTCCATTCCCTCGTGCAACGACGTATCGCTCGAAACGCGTTCTCGACCTCCTCCATTCAGACTTGTGCGGTCCCATCACTCCAGCCACGATCGGCAACAACAGGTACTTTATGTTGATTGTTGACGACTACAGCAGATACATGTGGCTGGAGGTTCTCAGGAGCAAGGAGGATGCATTCAAGGCTTTCAAAAAGGTCAAAGCTCTTGCCGAAAACGAGCATGATGTCAAAGTCAAGGCGCTCCGTACCGATCGTGGTGGCGAATTCAACTCGGTCGAGTTCAACACCTTCTGCAACGAGTATGGCATCAGGAGGAACACTACGGCACCATACTCCCCGCAACAAAATGGAGTCGTCGAGCGTCGAAATCAAACGGTCGTCGAAATGGCTCGCAGCCTGATGAAAAGCATGGGCGTGCCGGTCATGTTCTGGGGAGAAGCAGTGAAGACGGCTGTTTATATACTGAATCGGTCGCCGACAAGAAATCTTCAGGGCTGCACTCCATATGAAGCGTGAGAAAGAAGAAGCCAAGCGTGGAGCACTTTCGAACCTTCGGCTGTGTGGCTCACGTCAAGGTCGTCGGTCCGGGCGTTACCAAGCTCTCCGACAGAGCACGCCCGGGTGTGTTCTTAGGGTACGAGGACGGCACTAAGGCATACCGAGTGTATGACCCGGTGGCCGAGCGTCTCTACATCACTCGTGACGTCATCTTCGAGGAAGGTCGCAGGTGGAACTGGGAGGTGAGTAACGGAGTGCACAGAATGGACGAGGATTTCTCGGTGGTGTATTCCACGGATCCTGTTCCAGAGCCAGGAACGACAGTGTCAGCATCCGGGGCTCAAGGTGCAGCGCAGCAAACGCCGGCTACACTGACCATTCCACCAACTCCGTTGACACCATCAACACCAATGTCTCCACCAACGCCCGTACCGGCAGTAAGTATCAATGACGGTTTCGTCTCTCCTCCAACAGGTGGGACATCCGACACTGAGGGGGTGCCGCTACGGTACAAGACGTTGGAGAGCCTCTATGAAAATACGCCCGCCTGCTAGCTGGAGTACAGCGGGCTCTGCCTCTCTGCTGCAGAGGAGCCTGCAACTGTAGAGGAGGCGCTAAATGAAGGTGTATGGAAGAGCGCCATGGATGCTGAAATGGAGTCCATCCAAAGCAACAACACTTGGGAGCTTTCAACACTTCCTGCCGGCCATAGAGCGATCGGGCTCAAGTGGGTCTTCAAGGTGAAACATGATTCTGCAGGAAATGTAGTAAAACACAAAGCTCGGCTCGTGGCGAAGGGGTACGTGCAGCGGCAAGGCATCGACTTCGATGAGGTGTTCGCGCCCGTTGCTCGGCTTGAAACGGTGCGGCTGTTAATCGGGGTGGCTGCCGACCGACAGTGGAAGGTTCACCATATGGACGTGAAGTCGGCGTTCCTCAACGGCGACTTGAAGGAGGAGGTATACGTTCATCAACCCGCAGGTTTTGTCGACAAGGAGAACGAGCACAAGGTACTCAAACTTCGAAAAGCGTTGTATGGACTACACCAGGCACCGCGTGCTTGGAACGCCAAGCTCGACACCTCATTGGTGTCACTCGGGTTCGAGCGATGCGAGCTGGATCACGCTCTGTACCGAAGGGGCAGCTCCGACACTCGGCTATTGGTCGGTGTCTACGTCGACGATCTGATCATCACTGGCACGGGTGCGGGCGTTATCGAACTGTTCAAGAAGCAGATGCAAGAACTCTTCCAAATGAGTGATCTCGGACTCCTGAGCTACTACTTGGGCATTGAAGTAAAGCAGGAAGAGCAGATGATAACGGTGTGCCAATCAAGGTATGCCACCAAGATATTGAAGCTTGCAGGTATGGAGGCATGCAACCCATGCCACACTCCGATGGAGGCCCGGTTGAAGCTAGGAAAGACGACCGGCGGAAAACCGGTCGACGCAACCAAGTACCGAAGCTTGATCGGCAGCTTGCGATACTTGGTAAACACTCGTCCCGACATTGCTTTTTCAGTCGGGATCACAAGTAGGTTTATGGAGGCGCCAGGTGAGCAACATTGGGCCGCCGTAAAGCAAATCCTACGATACATACGTGGGACAGTCGGGTACGGATGCGTGTACCGATCCGGAGCTGTTGATGCAACGCTCGTCGGCTACAGCGACAGTGATCTAGCGGTCGACATCGACGATCGAAAAAGCACCACAGGGACGGTTTTCTTCCTCGGCTCCAACATCATCACATGGGCGTCGCAGAAGCAGAAGATAGTGGCGCTATCTTCTTGTGAGGCGGAGTACATTGCAGCGGCAACTGCAGCCTGTCAAGCAGTTTGGCTCAGCAGACTTCTGGCAGAGATGCTCGGCAAGGATCCACAGAAGGTTACCCTTCGTGTCGACAACAAGTCAGCGATAGCACTCAGCAAGGATCCAGTGCACCATGAAAGGAGTAAGCACATCGACACTCGGTTTCATGTCATTCGTGAATGGATCAAGGACGGAAGTATCGGTGTCGACCATGTTGGCACGGATGGGCAGCTCGCCGACATACTCACGAAGGCACTCGGACGAGTGAAGTTCGTGGAAATGAGGAAAGGGATAGGCATGTGAACGTGATTCCAGATCCGACGTAATGGAGGTGAAGTCAATACAACAGGATTAGGGGGGTGATTTGTTGGACTTAATCCTGTTCTCATCACATCCCTATTCTTCAGCCATCACCTTGTGTGCATGACTTGGTTTATGTGAATAAGCATGTTAGTAGGAGCCATTAGCTCCACCTTTTTACTGTTAGTTTGTTTTTTCACCTATAAATAGGCATTACTTGTAACGTTGAAAATAACGAATACAAGCATCTCAGTTTATACCAACTCTTTCATTCCCCTGTTTGTGTGCTCGGCACCTTCTGAGTGTTTGTATTCAGCACCAACAAATAATACTAAATTATTTTCATAGATATGCAACAATGAGAACTAAAAAATAATTATGTTACTAATGTGTCCGCATCCGGATGTTCGGACACGAGTATGTGGGTATGTCCAGCCTATGCCGCAGTTTCGGCGGTAGAACGCTGTCTAGACATTCAAAATATCAACACTAATCCAACAACTACCAATATGTACTCAATGACAACATGCTAAGGAAGATATGAATAAAAAAATAATAATCTAAATACAAGTTCACCTCATGGTCTAAGGTGCAAGAGTATTCTCAACTTTAGCATCAATCTGAAGTCCAAAAACATGAACACAACATCTCCTAAAAATGTGGATATCCGGTCAAGATTGGAACAAATACATACATGATATACTATTCATAACATGATAGAAACTATAAAAAAGAAATATCATATATGATGAAGAGATAATCTATAATCATGACATGGCAAGTAGAAGAAACTGGTAAACACGAAAATCATGGCATGACAAGTAAAATAGAATAAGTAAACACGACTAATCATAACATTGACAATAAGAACAAAGTGAAACAAGTAAACGACACCTATCTTAGTATTTTGAAATACCACGTTCCATATGTTATCAAGTGAGTGATCTACAAGGTACAGCTCAATCATACATGACATGTATGATTAGCTATTATTCACGGTCTACAATAAAACACGGTCTATAGATTTTGATCACATAAATACTTAGGTATTTCTCGTTCGTGTAGCACATGGACTCGAGTCACGACATGAAGATTCACGAAACACGAACGCACGAAATACTATAATCACGAAAAGCATGAAACAACGATAATCGCGGCTATGAATCAATAAAACACTAATCCCATGTAAAAAGTGTGTCAAAAATCGAGAATGCATATCTAAATCCTGCAATAGAGAAACTATCAAGGAATGAAAGTAATCAGTGTAAGTACTTGTCTCAGTTTATTTGGAGTCGACGTGTGCGACGTAATCCAGGCCACATTCTTTAATTTCTTCATGAATAGCATCGATTTCGAAATAGCCGAATCTTAGCATCGTTTGGCAAAGCTGGCATGTACCCTAGCGCCCTCTACCATATCGCTCTACAACGAGAAGAGATGTGTACCTCTAGCAACAACAAGAGCGGCACTATAGGCTCCTTTGTTGGGAGCACTTCGGGGTCCAATTAAGAGCTCATGTTCCTCACAGTATGAGTATATGATTGCATCTTCAAAGCTAACGGAACTCATGCGGTATTTAATCTTGGCTTCCTATATAGCAAGGAAGTCCTTGTTTCTCGATGAAAATAACAAATTTACTTTAGACTCGTATTTAGACTATTCTAGTAGTTCAATTGTGGAATTTATTTGTTTTCCAATACATTTGGGAATATACTGCTAATATTAATCTCCTAGCTGCAGTAGTCATCTTATGACTAATCAGCTCAGACACTATCACTCATGCCCACACTGGCAAAGACAGTCTTGTGATAACGCCAGATGCGCAAAGACTGTCTTGCGATAATGCCACATGCGCGAAACATGGTAGGCATGTGCCGGAGGAGTGGTCACATGAGCTAATAGAAGGAGCATAAAACCAGAAACCAAATGAAGTGTCTCATTCGTTCCTTTCAGATTTGTTCCCTTTCAGGGTAAGGTAGATGATCCGCTAAAGGGCATTTAGTGCATTAGACTGACGAAAAAGAAGTAGGTTGAATAGAAGATGGAAAAGGACAAGGGCACAACAATTATTAAAAAATAATCGAGTTAAAGTTGTAGATCCGAGTGCTACATGCCTTAGACGGAAAAGAAGTAAGCTGAATAGTACATGGAAAGGGGCAAGGGCACGACAAGTATTAGAAAATAAACGAGTTATAGTTGTAGTTTTGAGTGCTACAGATGGTCTAACTAGCCGCTTGAGGACATTCTTGCTGGTAGTTGCTTATGGTAGTTGTAGTTGACCTAGCAAGTAAAATGAAGGGACGCAACGGAAGGGGACAAGAAAATGACAATGACTCAGAAGATGTGAGAATGAAGGGGATTCGATTTAGAACTATTATTTGTCCAAAGTCCAATATTGAAATTATTCATATTTTTCGCTTCGTCCATGTCAACAAACAATTAGAAATACCTGAACTTTTTGCCCGGGTTCAATTTCATTCTGCTCGTGTGCGGGATGATAAAAGCTTGCCTCATGTGTCATAACGTAAGTCACTCATTTTATATGAAATAAAATTGTAGTTGTTCTCACGTCGTCCAAAAAAAAGCAAATCGATCCATATTTCACACCCAACCTTCCTTCACGCCGTGCAAACACAATTGGTCGTCCGTGCTTGCCATATTCCCGAACCTTTCTGGCAACTTGTTAAGTAGGCACCAACTCCCGATTCTTCTTTCTTCTATTTGAGTCAATTAGAAATACCTGAACTTTTTGCCCGGTTTCAATTTCATTCTGCTCGTGTGCGGGATGATAAAAGCTTGCCTCATTGTGTCATAACGTAAGTCACTCATTTTATATGAAATAAAATTGTAGTTGTTCTCACGTCGTCCAAAAAAAGCAAATCGATCCATATTTCACACCCAACCTTCCTTCACGCCGTGCAACACAATTGGTCGTCCGTGCTTGCCATATTCCCGGAACCTTTCTGGCAACTTGTTAAGTAGGCACCAACTCCCGATTCTTCTTTCTTCTATATGAGTTTAGTGCCAGTTCATCAAAATAGAATTTCTTGAATGGTTTCCTCGCATGCCAATCCCGAATTCAAGAATCCCTTTCCTTACTTGCTTTGACTCCTACTACCTGGTTGATCCAATCATGATATTGAAGGATGGGACCTTTTCTCTAAAATGATGTTCTATATCAGGGTCGTCTCCGGCATTTCAGAGACCCTAGACAAGTCCAAAAATTGAGGCCTCATCCTCCAATAATTTTTTTTATAAATTCAAAAGCCAATAAATCAAAATATAATAGTCCTTGAATACACATAATTATCACCAAGAACTAACAAATTAAATAACTCCAAGTTCAAAATTTATTAGATTAAATTAAACCGAATAACACTAAACTAAATCTAAGAAGAAAAAGTTCACACTCTTCACGCTTTTTATGTAGAAAATTGTCAACTAATTGTTGTTATCAAGTATAGCTTAGAAGTGTGAACTTTTCTTCTTAGATTTAGTTTAGTGTTATTCGGTTTAATTTAATCTAATAAATTTAGAACTTGGATTTATTTAATTTGTTAGTTCTTGGTGATAATTATGTGTATTCAAGGACTATTATATTTTGATTTATTGGCTTTTGAATTTATAAAAAAAATTATTGGAGGATGAGGCCTCATCCTCCAATAATTTGGCCTCATCCTCCAATAATTTTTTTTATAAATTCAAAAGCCAATAAATCAAAATATAATAGTCCTTGAATACACATAATTATCACCAAGAACTAACAAATTAAATAACTCCAAGTTCTAAATTTATTAGATTAAATTAAACCGAATAACACTAAACTAAATCTAAGAAGAAAAAGTTCACACTCTTCACGCTTTTTATGTAGAAAATTGTCAACTAATTGTTGTTATCAAGTATAGCTTAGAAAACACTAGAATTTATATAAACTAATTGTTGGTATATTTAGTATGAAAATATGTTATATTTAGTAAGGGAATATCCTGAGGACATATTTGGGATGCCAAAATATGTCACAGGATATTCCATTGGATATTCCATCATGTAAAGGCTATATAAAGCCTATGAGACTCAATCAATAAAATCACTCAATTACAACATGGTATCAGAGCCAAAAAAATCCTAGTCGTCACCCCCTCCCTAAAACCCTAACCATAGCGGTCATCAACGCCGCCACCACCACTACCGACACCGCCACCGCTACCGACACCACCACCACTAACGTCACCACCGCCGCTGCCGTCACCACTGCCGACATCACCGCCACCTCTGCCGTCCCCACCGTCGACATCACCGTCACCACCGCCGACATCACCGTTCGTCACAAAAATGAAGGGACAATCCAAATGTGACATCGAGGACCTAGATCTGATGGAGAGAGACATGTTCGGATATAGGATCGGACGACGAGGACGAGCGTGAGTCGTAGAGCGGGCGTGACGTGATCTGAGAGGAGAAGCATCGATGGAGGAGATCATCCAGAAGCTGGATCCTGCAGAGGTTGCGATGTTGATGAAGTTGATGAAGATGTCGGCTGGTGAGAGCACGACGCGAACGTCGTCGAAGTTGGAGCTTCCCTCCATCGATCTGAAGCTTGATGGACCGACTACCCACCTAAGTTGGCCACGACGGAAAATGAGAACCCAGGAAGAGAAGACAGAGCCGAATGAGGGCTCGACAGGACGAAGAGTACCGTCAGGACCTAAGGGAGAGCCCGACAGTGCTTCAACTGCGGGAAGGTGGGTCATATGAGGTATGCTTGCACCAAACCACCCAAGAGAGATTCAGGCGAAAGACATGGACAGTTTGGAGGATGTAACCGTGGTTGCAGGGGTCAACGGGGCGGCCGAGGAGGTTGTCGTGCGAACCGGCTGGTAGCAGAAGGCGAGGAGACAGCTGACGGTCCCTATACTGAGGAGGATCAGGCACTGCAGGACATGTTGAAAGTACTCAGGAGGAGGCAGAGAGCGTCGAGCGATGGAGACAGGAGGAGTGGGACTGGGGAGACGTCCACCTCATTCTTCGTCAGAGGCAACGCTGCCATGTATGCTCATCCGTCGGCAGAAGGCACTGACAACTCGCTCGCCCTTGCATCTATGTCTTCCCTCAGATCGTCGGATTGGATTATCGATTCGAGTGCGTCTCGGCACGTGACAGGGAATGATAGTGAGTTTTCTTCCTACACTCACCTAGCATCAGCGGACATCATTCAAACAGCTGATGGTTCTTTCCAGCCAGTGGTCGGTAAGGGTATTATCGATTGTACAGGTTCAGTAAAATAATCCAATGTTTTGCATGTACCTTCTTTTCTAGTCAGTCTTTTGTCCATTAGTTCTATAATCCTCCAATTAAAATGCACAGTCTGCTTTGATATTCCTAAGGTTATCTTTAAGGAGAAAAAGACGGAACGAAGACTTGGGACTGGCACTTGGCATAATGGACTGTGGTACCTGGATCGAGAAGGGTTGGATTCAGCATTAGTATCTATGGCAGAAAAGGCAGGGATGGAAGGACTGAAGAAGATGAGTGCGGAAGATACATTGTGACTCCACCACAGGAGGTTGGGACACTCTTCATTTGGTACTTTAAGCAAATTATATCCTGCAATTTATGAAGAAGTTAATAAAGATAAACTAGTTTGTGATGCTTGTGAGTTAGGCAAACTTACTAGGAGTTCATATGTGAGTAGCGGTCATAGGAGCTCGTCCGTTTTTGATGTGGTACACTCTGATGTCTGGGGGCCTTGTACTACACCTATGAATGGTTACAATATTTTGTTACCTTCATAGATTGTTTTTCTCATACTACTTGGCTGTATTTGATGAAAAATAAGAGTGAGGTCCCCTCCTGTTTTCGGGACTTTCACAAAAATGTCCAGACTCAGTACAAGGCAGTGGTGAAGGTACTGAGGTCTGACAATGGAACGGAGTACACCAACAAGACACTTGCGGAATACTTGCCCGTCCAAGGGATACGACATCAGACCACCTGTGCATATACACCAGCACAGAACGGAGTAGCGAAAAGGAAGAACAGACACCTCCTGGAAGTGGCGAGAAGTATGATGATAGACATGAATGTCCCACAGAGTCTATGGGAGTATGCAGCGTTGACAGCAACTCAACTGATCAACAGGATGCCTTCGAAGGTGTTGGGATGGAGGTCTCCATGCGAGATGCTGCAGGAAAATAATAGTGGGATGCTCCCACTAAAGGTGTTTGGCTGTGTATGCTTCGTAAAGGACAGCAGACCGTCGGTAGGAAAGCTTGATCCGCGAGCAATCAAGTGTATCTTTGGGGCTACTCGGAAACTCAGAAGATCTACGTATGCTGGAGTCCAGTGGAAATTTTTTTTTGTAAGTATAGATGTTCACTTCAGAGAACATGAGACATACTACAGTCAGAAGGAAAACCCAAATATCTCGCCTGATACTTCAAGTATGAGGCGAGAGGGGGAGTTGTTGGAAAGCATTTCGACTGCTCTCGGAGTATGGCTTGGAGGAACAAATAGGGTACAGGAAGGTGAAAAGAGACAAGGGAAGAAATATGAGGTGTTAGGCCCGCAGCTCAGGGGGAGATACTTACCTACAGCAGGCGAGAGAAGCAACTTGCAGGACCAGTTCCTACAGTGCCAGAAGGGAAGAGAGCAGTCGGATGTAAGTAGATTTTCACTGTGAAGCAGAACCCAGATGGACAGGTTGAGCACTACAAAGCTCGACTGGTGGCAAAAGGATACAGTCAGACGTACGACATCGACTATGACGAGACCTTTGCACCAGTGGCGAAGATGAGTACTGTCAGGACCTTGATCTCTCTGGCAACCAATGGAGGATGGAAGCTACACCAACTGGATATGAAGAATGCATTTCTTCATGGGGATCTAGTGAAGGAGGTGTACATGGAGATACCACCAGGATTTGACACCAATCAGACAGAAGGCAAGGTCTGCAGGCTGAAAAAGTCCCTCTATGGACTGAAGCAGTCTCCTCAAGCGTGGTTTGACAGGTTCAAGAGAGCAATGATAGGGATGAGATATCAGCAAATCAATGCTGATCATACTGTATTCTTCAGACGAAGTAGAGACCATCACCATGCTTGCAGTGTATGTGGATGATATGATTATCACAGGCGATGACGAGCAGGAGATTGCCCAACTCAAGGGAAAGCTTGGCAAGGAGTTCGAGGTGAAGGATCTTGGCCCTCTTCGATACTTCCTTGGGATTGAGATTGCTCGAGATACAGAGAGAATTGTTCTTTCTCAGAGGAAGTACGCACTAGACCTGCTCACGAAAACAGGAATGATGGGATGCAAACCAGCTACGACACCGATAGACCAGAAGTTCAAGCTGGATGCTGAAGCCGAAAAACCAGTTGACCGGAATAGATATCAGAGATTGGTGGACAAGCTGATCTATTTGAGCCACACACGTCCAGATATATGCTTTGCAGTTAGTGTGGTGAGCCGCTACATGCATGATCCTCGAAAGGGTCATATGGATGCAATGTACCAGATTCTTAGATACTTGAAGGGTGCCCCCGAAAAGGGACTGATATTCAGGAAGAATAATCACATGGACATCGAGGGCTACTGTGATTCTGACTGGGCTAGTTGTGCTGATGACAGGAGATCTACCTCGGGATACTACGTCTTTTTAGGAGGCAACTTGGTCTCTTGGAGGAGTAAGAAGCAGTCACTGGTAGCTAGATCGACAGCTGAAGCGGAGTACAGAGCTATGGCCTTGGGAGTTGCAGAGCTGCTTTGGTTGAAGAATATGCTGGTGGAGCTAAAGCTGGATCAAGGAGCCAAGATAAAGCTGTGGTGCGATAACCAGTCAGCTATTAGTATTGCCAACAATCCAGTACAATATGACAGGACCAAACACATCGAGATCGATAGGTTCTTCATCAAAGAGAAGTTGGTTATTGGACTACTGGAGCTAGGCCACGTTCCAACAAAGCATCAGGTAGCAGACGAACTGACTAAAGGACTTAGCTCCGTGAGCATGATCAGAGGATGTGACAAGATCGGCTTAGTGAATATCTTTCGCCCCTCTTGAGGGGGAGTGTTGGTATATTTAGTATGAGAATATGTTATATTTAGTATGGGAATATCCTGAGGACATATTTGGTGTTGAATATTTAGTATAGGAATATGTTATATTTAGTATGGGAATATCCTGAAGACATATTTGGGATGCCAGAATATGCCACAGGATATTCCAGAATGTAAAGGCTATATAAAGCCTATGAGACTCGATCAATAAAATCACTCAATTACAACACTAATAGAAAGTTTCACAAGAGAAAAAAAAGAGGCGTTAGAAACTATAAGGAGAAAAAAAACATGCATGGGCACATGGTTGAGGGAATTATAGACAGTTTCTTTTTTTCGGTAAGAGAGATTTTAGATGAGAGGGAGAAGATGAAAAGACAGCTTAGAAATAAGGATAACATTTTCTTTTTTTTTCATGTTTTATTTAATTTTTCTCCATGTAGCATAGGCTTTGGTCTCTTGGAGGAGTAAGAAGCAATCAGTGGTAGCTAGATCGACAGCTGAAGCGGAGTACAGAGCTATGGCCTTGGGAGTTGCAGAGCTGCTTTGGTTGAAGAATATGCTGGTGGAGCTAAAGCTGGATCAAGGAGCCAAGATAAAACTGTGGTGCGATAACCAGTCAGCTATTAGTATTGCCAACAATCCAGTACAACATGACAGGACCAAACACATCGAGATCGATAGGTTCTTCATCAAAGAGAAGTTGGTTAGTGGACTACTGGAGCTAGGCCACGTTCCAACAAAGCATCAGGTAGCAGACGAACTAACCAAAGGACTTAGTTCTGTGAGCATGATCAGAGGATGTGACAAGATCGGCTTAGTGAATATCTTTCACCCATCTTGAGGGGGAGTGTTGGTATATTTAGTAGAAATGTTATATTTAGTATGGGAATATCCTGAGGACATATTTGGTGTTGGTATATTTAGTATGAAAATATGTTATATTTAGTATGGGAATATCCTGAAGACATATTTGGGATGCCAGAATATGCCACAGGATATTCCATTGGATATTCCAGAATGTAAAGGCTATATAAAGCCTATGAGACTCGATCAATAAAATCACTCAATTACAACACTAATAGAAAGTTTCACAAGAGAAAAAAAAAGAGGCGTTAGAAACTATAAAGGAGAAAAAAAACATGCATGGGCACATGGTTGAGGGAATTATAGCCAGTTTCTTTTTTCGGTAAGAGAGATTTTAGATGAGAGGGAGGAAGATGAAAAGACAGCTTAGAAATAAGGATAACATTTCCTCTTTTTTTCATGTCTTATTTAATTTTTCTCCATGCAGCATAGGCTTCCAAGTCCATAGTTTTTTTTGGTCCTGGACTAGTCTAAGCTGCTGCTACAAAAAAAACAAAAATTTCAAACAAACAAAAATGAAGGTCCGCTTGGGGGAGGAGGCCCTAGCGGGACTCCCCCTGGAGTCGGCCCTGTCCTAGATGCATCTTCCATTCATTTCTACATCTACCTCTTCTTCGACCCGGAACATTTTTCGACAAGCAAGTAGAGAGAAAAATAAACCAATCCAATTTTGTCATTTGCTCATTCTTTTACCCAATCAACTGCGATACATATGGGAATGAATGCCAAGTAATAAAGGGTAGAGTCTGATGGGAATGAATGCCAAGTAATAAAGGGTAGAGTCTGATACATCATCTGTCAAAACACTACTTCTACACCTGATATATCATATATCCTTTACTACTTTTTCTCCCATCTTGGAACAAGTCTTTTAAATAGTCGATTCCTACCTTCACTCATTGTCTCAATCAAGCCCTTTTGTGGGTCTAATGAACCTCAAGTAAGAGAGTAGTTTGCACCGAGGGGCGGATACACTTGAAGACCACTGGGGGGCAGGGACCCCGGTGGAAAATAAATTAAAATTTTCATAATCCAGTAGTGTCTGTATGTTCAATTTTCAATTATGTACTTTGTTTTGGATTGTTTGGAGTGGTCTGTATGTTCAATTTTCAATTCTGTACTTTGTTCCTATATATTCAATTTTCGAAGACGTTGTCTCTTAACCCCCTTATGATTGTGCTCCCAATAAAATGTCATCCTGGATCCGCCACTGCATGCACCCTTTGGGGTTGCGTGGTCAAGAGAATCATGAATGGCGCCTTTGCATAGAGTAAAGCGACCCACCAAGAAACTACTCTCCTTTTAGGGAGGCACTAAAATGGAACTTCGATCATGTGGATATCCAATCCTGTAGTTGATCTTCAAGCAAGCGGTAATTTGGTCGGGCAGATGGTAATTTGGTTGATAATCAGAGTATTGTTAGCAATGCATTTTACTCCTTTTATAAAATTTAGTGGAAACTCGAGCTCACTTTAGAATGGATGTCGATCAAATGGGAAGTAGTTTATCCTGAAACTTCTCAAGAACTGGTCTCTAATTTGGATGTGAGTTTACTGTTGCTGAAATTAGAAAAGTCAATTTTGACCTTACAGGGGATGAAGCTCCTAGACTAGATGGATTTCCGATTTATTTTATTTCAAAAATATTAGGAGATTGTTAAAGATTATATTAATTGGTTGTTCAGTGAGTTTCATCATGTAATAGTATGATAAATAGTTTAAATTGTGTTGATATTGTACTAATTTCTTAAAGTTTGGGTGCCAATAAGGTAAGTAAATTTAAACCTATTTATTAATTTGTACTTTTAAAATACTAATGAAAATATTAGCCAATAGATTGAGTACTGTTCTTAATGATTTAGTAGATATATGCTAAGTCAAATTTTATTAAAAAAAAGGGTTATTTTTGTCAGTGTAGCAGCTGTACCAAATATGGTACATATATTTGTCATGTGAATAAGATTGAAGGTGCGTTAGAAATTAGATTCGAAAATACGATCAAGTTGATTTGGATGTTTCTACATTAAGTTATGAGGAATAGAGGTTTTAGTAATAAGTGGATTACATGAATAATTATGGATAGCATTAAATCAGATAGTTTTTCTGTTCAACTTAATAGAGTTAATGAGAGGAAATTTAAATGTAAAAGGGGTCTTAAACAGGGGGACCCCATTTCTCTGCTTTTTGTGTTAGTGGTTGATGTCCTTCACAAGTTACTTTATAATGCTAAACAAGCTAATCTGATTTTGCATTTGAAAGTCAAAGGTTATAAATATGCAGTTTCCAAATGATACAATATATTTTCTAGCACCAATTTTGATAATTTGTATAATGTTGAAGTTTTACTATATGTATATGAGGTTATTTCAGGACTACCATAAATTTTCAAAGACTTGAGCCATATGGATTTAAATAGAATAATAAATGCTTAAGTGGTAGCTCCTTTTAATTAGAATATAGGGGAATTTCCAGTTAAGTATCTAGGTGTACCTATTAAATTGGGTAATATTGGAAGAAGAGGGTGGCAACCTTTAATAGATAAGGTTTAGTATAAACTAGGTACTTCCTAGAGGGGTTGTTCAATGTGATCTAGAGAAGGAAGACTCATATTAATGCAGTGTCATTGTCTTTGACATGTTATGATGTCCTTTTCCATCTCCCTGATTGGGTTATAGATAAAATTGATCAAATTTGAAGAAGCTTATTTTGGTCTGGTAAAAAGAGAGCAAAGGTAATCAATGCTTGGCCATTAGGTCATTAATTGTAAAGATGAACCAAATTTGGCCTTGGAGTTATTAATTTAAGGAATCAAAATCTAGCACTACTTGAGAAATGGGTTTGGAGAACTCTCACAAATAACCAATATTTTTGGATAAATCAAATTTTGTTTAGCTATTATAGAAGGAACAACCTCTTCTTATTAAAAGACACATTACATCATAAAGCTCCTTCCTTTTGGAAGGATGCTTGGAGAACTGTTTGTCTTAAGAGTTGGTATTGATAAAATTTGTGGGATGGTAAATTGGTTAACTATTCAAAAGATAGACGGCTTGATACGAGTATTTAAGATTTGCTTCCTACTTTATTTCATCTTGCCTCTAATCTAATGAGGTAGTTTCTAATCAATATTATTTGTGTAATAACCATTAAGTGTGTAGACAAGTTGGATAGTAGATTGGTATGTACTTTTATAAATGACTACCAAGATCTTGTAAATAAATCAAACGATGATTCTTTTTCTGCAAATGATGATGTTGTGTGGAGATGTTCTAACACAAGACAAATTTTCTATATTTAGTATTAGGGTCTCACATAATAGTAGATATTAGGATTTCGGTCTCGAAATTGTGTTAGGGTTCGGATCTCGAAATCACTGTTCACATAGGCCAATGAAAATGTTCACATAGGCCAATGAAAAGTGATTTCGAGACCCAAACCCTAATATTGGACAATTTCGAGACCCAAATTCTAATATCCACTATAATGTGAGACCCTAATACTAAATAACCCTAAGTTTTTCTATGACTAATTAAAATTTTATGTGGCTATATATTATAATAAACTAAATACTAGTGATAATTTTGGTAAAGAGAATATTGGAGTGAATCGTATGTGAACAGGAAATGAGTCAGCTAATTATAATTTGTTTATAGATTGTACACCGGCCATTAAATTTTGGGAACATTTTCAGCAATTTTGGAATATCTTGGGGAAACCTAATTCAATGAAGGATTGGTTGCTCCATTGGAGAGATACTAAAACATCAGTTCTTATTAGAACAGAATGGGATCTTTTTACAGTTGCTTTCATATGGCCTATTTGGCAGGAAATAAATAGAAGGATTTTTTAAGGTAAATGTACGACAAGTGACAATGTATTATTTCAAATGATTAAATTATATTCATAATCCATGTGTGAGCAGGAAATCTACTATCACAAAGAAGGGTAAATTACCAGCGAAGGTGAACTCAACATGCAGCAGTGAGTCCTTCAGGATCTAGATCAAGTGCACAGGAGAGCGCATGGATAAATTGCAAGCTGAAGATGGTTGGCAGTTTTTTAGGTTTAAAAATAGTAGTACTATTCTGAATTAGAATTTTGTGCTGATGTGAACCTTCTGTTATGACTGTGAGATGGAACAGCTATGTTGTCTTGACTTTGAGATGGAACAAGTATGATGAATTAATATGATGTAATAATTTGCTAGTATTGAATAAAAATATATTGGCTGGATGTTTAGCCTAGTTATTATAAGTTGAGTATCTATCATATTCTCTAAAAAAACCATAATGCATATATAAAATAAGTAAAATTAACCTAAAGCAAAACTTAGAAAAATAGATATGCGTCTAAAATAAATCAAAATAAGTTAGATATGCATCTAAAATAAATCAAAATAAGTAATAAGAGGTACATATGACAAGATTTTTTTACTGGAGTGAAGCCAAGAAGAAATCCAAGGAAGAACACTAGCTACATGTACTATTCAGTTTGGATATTTAACAAAGATTTGCGGAAGTTTTTTAATGGTTGTGATAAACTACTATCATTTAATATCATAATATAATGATAATGATAATGATTCATGAAATTTAACCGCTAGTAGTAGGAAAATATGAACAAAATTACCCTACCACAAAATATCTGTGTTGGAATGATTGAAACAATTTCGATTTTGGTTCTAATAGTTGGCAACAATAAACATGATGTGGAATTGACTAACATTCCTATGAAATAACAGTGTCCTTGCTCAAACTCAAAATTAATGGTAGGGGTAGTATTTAAAAAAAAAGTTGTTAAACTTTGGCTCATACGTAAAGCATGAATTTTTGCTGTACTGAATTGCGGCTTGCCTGCTCTTAGCTAATTCTAATATGGTGCATACTTCCTTCAAAGACTGCTAGGTATAATAAAGATCTTCTTTTGTGTCTGCACTTTGAAGTTTAAACCATTTCGATAGATATATTCCCCATCAATTGAGTAGACCATGTCACGCCACTCGTTCCATTTGTCATGAATGTTGTTAATTACCAGATTGCATGCGAAGATCAACAACTTTGTTTTGCAATCATCCAGATTGAACACTCATTTTGCCAATGCTCGGATGACTCAAGATGGGGAAGTTCACCGACAAAGGAAACTTCGAACTGATAGTAGAAAATGGTCAAAGATTTATTGGTGTGACAAGCCTTTGCGAAAATCCAAATAACTGGAGTCAATGAAAATGACAAGAGGAGATAGAATTGAAGAATAATAAATCCATCATGATGTGCTTGAAGAGGATATGCATCGGCCATTCGAAAAATTTAAAGAGACTGTACATGGCAAAGTGTGTCATGTTAAGGCCCTTGAAGCAGCAACTTCATGGTTTGATGAAGAAATGATAAAAAAATATAATGGAACACTTGAGCGTAACCAGTGAACTTTTGAACTTCACACTGACGTTGCAAAAGTGAAGGAAGCAAAAATGGTCATCCTAATTCTTACATTGTTTTCCTCTTCGTATGAGCACATTGCAATGACGCATCAGTATAGGAAAGATATGGTGAACGTCGACGTCAATTATATATGTGATCAGATAATGAAGCCCCTGCTTTTAAGAGTGAGAAATTGACAATGGCGACAAACAGAAGGGAACGTCTCTTGATAAGAGATCATCAGTAGCAAGATCTCGATTGCTAGCTATCAAGGAAGGTCTTGTATAAAAATCGAATTTCCTGTAATTACTAACAAATTTGCTAAAGAATATTATGAAATTGAACAATATAAAGTTAAAACTTACTATGTCCATAAGGTTTGGCGAATGTAGCACTATGTCCTTCAGGTTAGTCCCAATCCTCCCCCTCCCAATTTGCATCACAATATCCTTCTAAGACATTTTGATAACCTGAATAAATTAAAGAACAATCATGGGTTCTTCTAAGATATTTGAAAACTTTTTTTAACACATTCAATGAGCCTGACTAGGATTATTAGTATATTTCCCTACAACAAAAGTAATAGTGTTGGTTTAAAGTTGTTTTCCAACGCAATAGAACTGTCATAAGGAGAGTTATAAGCATTACAATCATTAGATTCAAACTTCTTAATCATCTTTCCTATAGAATGACTTAGACTCAAAAATATACCTCGATCGGTAAAAGTTATTTTCATCTCTAAAGTCACACAGGCTTCTCTCAGTTCTTTGTAACAAAGTTTCTAGATAAATCATCCTTAGTATCCTTTATAACCTTTAGAGTAGTACCAAAAATCAAGATGTCACCGATTAACATATAGGCAAAGTATCACATGATCTCTTCCTATCACCTTTGAATGTACACATTTGTCAAATTCATTTATCACAAATCCGTATCCTATAATCACTTTGTCAAATATTTGGATCCTAAATATTTTATTAATCTACAACTTGTTGTCCTCTGACTGAATTCTTCTAGTTGATATGTAAATCTCCATTTCTAAGTCTCCATTTAGAAATGCAGTATTAACATACATTTGATAAATGAAAAGTTCAAGGATTGAAGCTAAGGCTAGGAGGGTTTTAATATTAGAGATTCTAGTCACCGGAGAATATGTATCAAATAATCTATTTATTTCTTTTGTGTACATCCCTTAGCTACTAATCTAGTTTTGTATTTCTCCACATATCCATCACAGCTCAATTTCTTCTTGAATATCCATATTAATCAAACTAAAGAAGGGGAGGATGCAATTTACTTATCGACAATTTCAATATGACCTTATTTAAAACATAGTAAAATGAGGGCAATAAATAATACAATAGAGTGACTCCTAATTAACAACAAAAGTCTAAGGGTCTGCTCGGCAATTGTAGGGGTAGCGGTTATGAGGTATTTTAAGAATACCGGTTATGAGAGATCCCGTTTTGGGTGGTTTTTAAGTACCAGCTTTTAAGCTAGTCCAATCCATGCTTGGTAATTTACTAACGTGCGGTTCTGAAAGTTTTTGCACGAACAAAATCAAATAGGGAAGAGTATTAGCAATTATAATTATATATTTTTGGTGAAGATATAAATGGAATAAAAATAAAATTCCTCAAAACGCACCGATTTGAGATGTTTACAAAACCACCCAAAATTATATTACATGGGTTTTGAGGGAAATTTTTGAGCCGACCAAAACCAATGGCTCAAAAAAAAATTAACAAGCAGGGATTTTCATAAACGGTCAGTTCAAAACACTCAGATCCGGTTAAAAAAAAACTGTTATCAAGCAGACCCTAAATAAATGTTCTTCCTTATAACTATTGTTGGACTACTGATATGTCTTACCAGAATGCTCACAAATTATTGTTTAATCTAATCATAGCATGACATTCATGACACAGTCATTATAGATCAGAAATTCAAGGCCAACACAAATTTGAGAAGACTGAATGCATATAAACAGAAAACCCTTTGGGGCCTTTTGGCTCTTCCTATGCTCAAAAGAAATTGAGAATTAATACTAAACATGGGTCCTGCCAAAACCATTGACTGATCAAACACTATATCAATCAAAGACCAAAAGCAATGAAGCGGCATTTTCTTATCGTCAAGGCAATAAATCAAATAAAACTTCGGTTTGCTGTGAACTTCTAGCTGCAGACGAGAATAGTACTTGATAATTGCTATGGCATTTGGAGACTGAAATGTGAAGCTTACCTCAACTTTGAAACAAATTATTGATGCCGCTGATTGAGATGGCGTTCTTTTGAGGCTAGCTACTTATGAACTAGCTAGGTTGATGCTAAAATAGTTGCATCCACCTCTTGAAATCAAAATCTACATGGGTTATGGTCAACATCAAGGAGGTGGTAATGAAAGTGATGCTGCTGTGCTGGTGCTGGTGCTGGTGCTGCTGATATTAGGGCTAGATGCATGGAAAAGAGGATAGAAAGCAGTAGCTAGAGAAAGATTGGGCCAGTCAAGTCTGCTGTTGGGGGTGATGGTGGGAAAGGATGGAAAAACGGAGTAGCTATAGTGTGTGTGTGTGGGAAATGGTGAGTGACATAAAGAGTTTTCGTAACAGCCCATAACACTCACAGTGACAGTGACTCCTCTTCCTCCTCCTTTCGTCCTGGACTAATTAGCTGTAACAAATATTTACTACCAAATATTAACTACGAGAGTGTTGTTTAGGAAGAAGCTAGTTCGCTGGCTAGCTTTGTTGAAAGGAAAATGCTATGTTTACTACCAAATATTTACAATTTTCTTACGACCCACACTCCTCTTAACATGGTCCCATCCGGTTCCATTTGGTCCTCCCTCTCCTCCAATCAATAGATGTCACGTCGGTTGTAAAACTTACAACCGATAGTTGTAAGCATAGCATTCCCTTTGTTGAAAGGAAAATGCTACGTCTACTACCAAATTTTTACAACCTTCTTATAACTTCTTTCTCCCACCCCCTTACACATAGGTCCCACCGGATCCCACTTTTACTTTTATCTTCCTGCTATATGGCTCCATCCGACTCCACTATTTTTTCTCTCATCCAATCGAAATTCGACATGTGACAGTTATAAGATGGTTGTATATATTTGGTTGTAGGCATAGCAAAGTTCTTGTTGAAATGATAAAAAGTCTATGTATATTCCAGCTGCTGTTGCTTTCATCATATGATAATATACTTTCTGAAAATTAATTCAAAACAGCAACTGGTATTGCAACAGGCACCCTTCCTTCCCTAGTTTTGTAGGACAAAGAAGTACTCACTGGTCAGGGTGAGAGGCCCTAAGGGTGTTGTCATTTGTACTTAAAATTTGAACCATCCCTCCCTGTGATAACTTGGGCTCCAGTGCAACTTGTACTTTACTTTCCCAGGTGCCATGCACCAACGTTACTAATTAATAATTATCAAAATGAACTATATTCGTACATAAATTCCACATTGTTAAGATCCCCACTAACGATCAAATCTCATGCATATCAGGCACCATCAAATTAATAAAGAACGATGTTACATATCCCTTCAAAAATTTCATTTTTTTTTTCATGTACATTCGTGACATTTTCTTATTGACCCAAATAAATAGGAGAAAAATTTAGAAAAACTATAAACGAATAGAAAAAAGCCACGGAGAGATATGGAAGATAAAATTTTAGAGGTACATAAAATATTTTTAATCATAAATATATAGATACTTAATAATTATTCATAACTGACGATGACATAATATATGAAATAAAAATTTATAAAATGTTTAACGAAGAATTATAAGGAATAGAAAGAAATTAAGTGGAAAATATCGAAGTAGGAGAACTAGGTGACTCCAATACGATTACTGGCCATTAGCTAGCATTAATCGAAGACACTAACAGGGAGTTGAGTAAGCCTTGTAGAACCAAGGAAGGAGGCCAGCAGATGTGTAGTAGATTAGGGTTTTGGAGCTGTGGGTAGGATATGTTATGAAGAAAAGACATACTAGTTAGCTATGATAGGGACAGGAACAGCTATAGATGGTGCATGCACTGCTCATGCCCAAGCATAGAGTGTGGCGTCGTTTTCTCCCAAAAGAGACGAGAGGTAATGGAAAGCCATTCCGCGCCACGCCTGCTCGATCCGTACGCATATGATTCCTCTTTCACTGTTGTGTTTTATTGGCGGGACCCAAACTTCAAACCTATCATGACATCCGTACATATAGCATTTATAGTAAAGATGAGAGGTTGACAGGTCTGGCTTTGCTAACAAAGACTTCTCCTCCTCTCTTTTTTTTTTTTAATTTTTTATTTCTAGGAGTTAAATGTTACGTGGCTACTCATAAACCTTGTTAGCAAATCGACACAATACAAATGAAGTACGTTAGAAAAATCGGTCTAATATTCGACAAATAAAAATATTAAGGTTAAAAATTTACATTCTTAAGTATATTATTAAATTTGGTTAATTAAACAGGTTCACACAACATTTTTTGTGCTAATTTGTTAATAATTTATACGAAATACGTTTAAAATTTTGCATGATTAAAATTTACGTACTGATTCTAATCAATCAAAAGTATGCAAGTATTATACGTTTCTGAAAGATACAAAAAAATTTGCGTATAATACGAGTTATATTCGGGTGATTGCTAACAAGGCTCAAAACTAAGTAGTCTTAGATATTAGAAGATCATTTGGAAAAATAAAATGATTTAGGGTCTGCTTGGATTAAGAGGAAGAAAGTTAAGTGAGAAAAAGTTAAGTGAGGAATTTTTTTTTTGTTTGATTTGAGGTGGGTTTAGAATGAGAGGTTATAGATGGTAAAGTCCGATTAGCACCCGATTATAGATGTAAAAAGCCGTAAATGATGGTAGGCACGCAGTATGTTTCGGTTGTTGGGGTAGCAACCCAACCCGCGAAACGTCGGGCTATCCAAATTCGAGAAAGAAAAGAAAGAGAGAAAAGAAAGTAAGGAAAATAAAAGAGAAACACCTTTAGTCCATTTTGGTGCAAATACGCCAATGACCATAATATAGTTAAGGAACGATGGATTGAAAGTGCAGGCGCGTATGTATCCTGTCACCCCCAATTTTCAGAAACAGGGATATTTTTATCATTTTTCATTTTAGAATATTTTTAAAATTATTTATTTATTTATAATATTATTTTGGGGTTATTTAAGTCGGGTTCTGTCACGCCCCAGAACCAGAATACTGGAGAGCTGGGGCAGACATAGCCAGCTACGTATATTGAAGTGCAACCCACCTCGCTATACGGTCGCGGCTGTCTAGATACATGAGGGTTTACTACAAGCCAACAGTCTTCTATGGTCATGAACAAGCCTAGTGTCTCAATCACAAGCAAGTAAGTAAATGTTACAAGATGTTAGATCACCAAATATACAATAGTAAGGCGTCCCAAACATTACATATTCAGTTGATCATGAAGCTAGTCGTTACAAAATGTTAGGACTAGCAAGAGTTTTAGTCATACATGATCAACCCTAGGATCTGTCAATCATGTTACAGCCCGTAGGCAGACAGTAAGTAAGTGCAATCGAGCTAAACAGGTGCTTGTCGGCTAAACGCCTCAAAAGAATATGTTTACAATAGAGTGGGAGAGCCAAAAATAACCCACTCGTTGCCCTGGTTACGCCTGGTGGTCACCATCTGGCTGGAAAGTCGGTAGATCCTCTGGAGCTGCTCCGAAATCTGGTCATATAAAACCAGCTGGGTCAGATCCCAGAAAGAACAAGTGTCACAAAGGAAGCTTCACTTAGGAACTAAAACCAATAATTAGCACAAAATATAATAATATATAGTAAAACTGGAGAAAATATAACATCACGGGGATATACGGTAAGATAACCATGGGACCATTCAGATAACCAGGTTACAATCCTTAAACCAAACAAGGACCGGGATTGTAACCCTTCGTCTGAACCGAACTTGGTTTCTTCCATTTATCAGCAAGATAATATAAGAAGTCAGAGCATGTAACAATTTATACAGGATCACGACTAGACAGATTATTCCTCATTCAATCAATCACGGCCAAGCAATGAGTACGGCTTAATACTTTAACTAACTAGGGTTATCACAGGCCTAGTTAATAGCAAGATGCAGTGAGATTATTCCACAGCCACAAGTCCTGCAGACCATCCAGGTTACCCAGGTCGAAAATTAGGGGTTGAATTCAGGTGGGTACATCGTCCAGGAAATGCATGTACCCTTAGGTAGCTTGAAGGGTGCAACACATGACAGTGTGCTAGAAATGTGCCATACTCGACGGCAGGCTACAGATCCCAGGCGCGCCCAGGTAACGGGATTGCCTGTAGCTGGGAGATCTATTTATGACTAATGTATTAATCTAGTTATTAGCCTTAGTCCATTTCAGTAGGTACTCCTGACCGTGGTACTCAGGAGTCCCCTCCTAGACATGATGCAAGACAGGACTGGATTATTTGTACAAGCACAATCGCCCACGATGTCTGGGTTAATTATACAGGTCATGTCATGTCAGGTAGCCGTCGCAACAGCTTATCAAGATATATCATGTCAGGTTATCATGTCAAGTTCACTGGTCAAGAGTGCGCCACAACGGGCCACTATCAGGTCATGCTAGTTTCTTGTCACACCATGTCATGTACACTTGTCATTCAATCATGTCAATCAAATCGTGATTTATCAAGTTCAGGACAAAAAGGCGTAAGGATATAAAATAGGCATAGAAATATACAATAAAGGTAAAGGTGCATGCCATAGGAACTCAAGTTACACAGGGGGATTACAAGACATGGGCAAATAATAGTAAAATAACAGTACACAGAGCTATAGAAGAACCATACGGCTCAGGCCTATGCGGTCAGGAATGATCTCATGCGGCTGGGAGGAGAATAACCCATGCGGCTGAATAGGGTCGGACGCATGCGGCAGATAAAGGAAAAGTCTATGCGGCTAAGGACAGGGGCAAGAACTATGCGGCTAAAGATATCAGTCCCCATGCGGCCAGCGGGAAGAGAGGGTGCATGCGACTGAGTCAGAGCATTCATGCGGCTGGGAAGAAGGCCTAAGCGACTGGGAGGAAGCGGGTCCACATGCGACTGAATGATCACGAGCATATGTGGCTGCTCCATGCCTAAGTCTTATGCGGCTGCGCCACTGGGTATATGCGGCTGGGAAAAATATGAACGCGTATGTGGTTGATAAGGAATACGAGCCTATGCGGCTACAGGTAGACGGAGTCCATGCGGCTTGGATTATGCCGAAGCCTATGCGGCTGGAAGACTCGCCGCATGAAGGTTCATGCGGTCAAGTGCTGCCATGCGGCTAAGGGGGTTCATGCAGTCAGCACTGTTCTTCTTCTCCACTTGTCCGAGAAGAAGAACCAAGGAGTTCAGGGTTCCAAGGCTCATAATTTCTTCATCCCAAGTCCAAATCCAGACTTCCATAGGTCAAAACGGGGTAGAATGAAATGCTCTACAACATAGAACCATCAAAACTTAGAAATAACAAGATTAAATAGATCAAAATCCAAAAAATCCGAAAATAAAATAAACTTAGATCTACAAGAATCTAGCCATGGAAAGTGGAAATGCCAAGTATTAAAGTAAGTTAAAATGCTGTAAGGAAGAGAATGAAGCAATAAGATTGGAGTCCCTCCATGAAGCAAGTTGCACTTGCCTAGACCTCTCCCTCTCTCTCCCTCTCTCTCTCTGGTAGGTAAAGAAGTAATGGAGGAAAGAAGAAGAGTAATGAAGAGAGAGAAGGAAGTGGGGTTAATAAATGGTAGTGGTGGTGGTAGGTAGGGGGTTCACCCTTGGTTCATAATGAACCAAAGCAAACTGAGCCAAGCCGAACCAACCCAAGAATAAACCAAGCCATGAAGAAAATTAAGCAAGGAATCATGCAATACAAGATAAAATACGTACACGTATTCCAAAATACGTAATACGAACCACATGCATTACAACTCTACCCACCTTAAAAGAATTCCGTCCTCGAAATTTAATTAAGAGGCTAGAGAGGCGAGGACAAGCTATATTAATCACAAGCAAGCTATAACTAGGCAGACAATCACTCATTCAAGCAAGGAATCGAAGGTATGAGGCATAAGAAAGACATTATACCTCACGAGTCAAATAAGTCGGGATACCGCGATCGGATGTCATCCTCACGCTCCCACGTTGACTCTCCCAAAGAGTGATGGCCCCAAGCAACTCGGACTAACTTGATAGTCTTGTTCTTGAGTGTCTTCTCTCTCCGGTCCAATATAGACATGGGCCTCTCCTCATACGAAAGGTTGGTACCAACAACCAATTCCGAATGATCTAGGATGTGGCTCGGGTCCGGGATATACCGTCGTAATTGGGATACATGGAACACGTCATGCACCTCGCTTAGCGACGACGGAAGAGCGAGACGATAGGATACATCTTCTACTCGCTCCAGAATGTCAAATGGCCCTATATACCTAGGACTAAGCTTTTTCCGTACGCCGAAACGAATGACGCCACGGTTAGGCGAAATCCTCAGGAATACATGGTCACCGACAGAAAACTCGAGAGGGCGCCGATGAGAATCGGCCCAATGGCGCTGGCGATCTTGGGCAACTCGAAGATGATCCCTGACTTTTCTGACTACTTCAACTGTCTGGGCACTTATTTCTGGACCGAGCATCTGCCTCTCTCCGACATCATCCCAGGCTAACGGGGATCTGTACTTCCTTCCATACAGTGCCTCGAACGGTGCCATCTGGATACTAGCTTGGAAACTGTTGTTGTACGAGAACTGTACCAGGTGCAAGTGATCTTCCCACGAACCACCGAAGTCAAGTGTGCAAGATCTCAACATGTCTTCAAGAGTCTGGATTGTGCGCTCCGACTGGCCATCTGTCTGCGGATGATATGCTGAACTGAACTGGAGACGAGTTCCCAAACTCTCCTGCAGGCTACGCCAAAAGTGCGACGTGAATCTTGAATCTCGGTCCGAGGTGATACTAACTGGCACTCCGTGCAACCTGATAATCTGTCTAAGGTACATCTCTGCTAACTGAGCTGTCGACTGACCAACTCTGAACGGAAGGAAGTGAGCTACCTTCGTGAGCCGATCAACTATAACCCAAATAGCATCTCGCCCAGCTGGGGATCTAGGCAATCCGGTCACAAAATCTATGGTCACATGTTCCTACTTCCATTCTGGAATCGGTAAGGACTGAAGAAGTCCAGCGGGCCTCTGATGTTCAGCCTTAACTTGTTGGCAGACCAAACAATGAGAGACAAACCGGGCTATCTCCCTCTTCATGCCATTCCACCAAAAGTGCTGACGGATATCACGGTACATCTTCGTACCGCCCGGATGAATGAAATACTGCGAACTGTGGGCCTCTACCATGATCTCTTGTCTGATATCTCCACTGGGTACACAAAGACGCTTACCATGCCTAAGTGTACCATCTTCATGAATGCATAACTCTGGTCTTCGTCCTGCCTCACACTCTGCCCTGAGTCGCTGAAGCTTGGAATCTGCTGACTGCGCCATCCGGATCCTCTCGACTATAGTGGACTGAACTTGCATGCTGGCCATCAATGCTACACTGGAAGGAAGAAGAACTTCAATACCCATCTTCTGAAGATCTGCTAACAGCTCCGGTTGAGCTATTAGGAAATAAACTTCGGCTCTCCTGCTCAATGCATCTGCAACGACGTTGGCCTTTCCAGGATAATACTACAGGTTGACATCATAATCCACAAGAAGCTCCAGCCACCTCCTCTGACGCATGTTAAGATCCTTCTGGGTGAAAACATACTTCAGGCTCTTATGGTCGGTGAAAATCTCCACACTATCTTCTTACAAGTAGTACCTCCACAACTTAAGTGCAAACACTACTGCTGTCAGCTCCAAGTCAAGGGTTGGATAATTTCTCTCATAATTACGAAGTTGTCGTGAAGCATAAGCTATTACCTTCCCATGCTGCATCAGAACACATCCTAAGTCTCTGCCTGAAGCATCACAATATATGGAGAATCCTCCGGTTCCATCTGGAAGTGCGAGAATGGGACCCGTCATCAAGCCTCGCTTCAACTTCTCAAAAGAATCCTGACATTCTGCTGTCCAAGCAAACTGCACCTCCTTGCGGGTCAAATGGGTCAATGGCGCTGAAATCCGAGCAAAATCTGAAACAAACTGCCGATAGTAACCAGCCAATCCAAGAAAACTACAGACTTCTGCAACGATGCTGGGCACTGGCCATGACTCAATAGCCACAATGTTCTGGGGATCCACTTCTACTCCTCCTCGAGTGATGATGTGACCCAAGTACGAAATGCGATCGAGCCAGAACTCGCATTTACTGAACTTGGCATACAACTGGTGCTCCCTGAGAATCTGAAAAACCACACGGAGATGCTGCTCATGCTCCACTTCACTTCGGCTATAGACCAGGATGTTATCCAAAAACACAATCACGAACTGATCCAAATAGGTCATGAAAATACGATTCATGAGATCCATGAATACAGCCGGCGCATTGGTCGCTCCAAAGGGCATAACAAGGAACTTCCAATGCCCATACCTCGATCTAAAAGCTGTCTTCGGGATGTCCTACTCTCTGACTCTGATCTGATGATATCCTGAGCGCAAGTCGATCTTCGAGAATACTGCTGCCCCTTTGAGCTGATCAAATAAGTCATCTATCCTCGGGAGAGGGTATCTGTTCTTGATTGTCACTAAGTTCAAGGTACGATAGTCAACACATAATCTAGACGTACCATCCTTCTTTTTTACAAAAAGCATCGGGGCTCCCCAAGGCGATCCACTAGCACGAATGAATCCCTTAGCTCGAAGTTCTTCAATCATCTTATACAATATCTCCAACTCTGATGGTGCCATTCTGTAGACTCTCTCTGATACTGGGGATGTCCCAGGAATCAAGTCTATGGTGAACTCGATCTCCCGTTCTGGCAGCATACCTGGAAGCTCCTCTGGGAAAATATATGAAAACTCTTCGACTATCCGGGGCAACTGCACTGCTGCTACCGCCATCCGTAACACTGGAGGAGAAGGCTCAACTGTGCCTCGGGAAAAGAAAAACTCTGGCTCACCTGGAATGCTAAAAACAACCCTACCAATATGGCAGTCTATTCTAGCATACTGGTTCCTCAACCAATCCATCCCTAGAACCACGTCATAATCGGTCATCGGGAATTCTATCAATCTAGCGGGAAATTCCTTACCGCTAACTACGATCTGACACGAGGAAACACCCTATCGACTCCCATAAGTCCGTTACCAGTAAGTATATTGAGCCTTACTGATAATGACTCGGGCTCCAATCCTATCCGTGTCGCGAATCGTGCAGACATAAAAGAATATGATACACCAGAATCAAATAAAGCTGAAGCTGAAAGGGAGTTGACGAGAATAGTACCTGTCACTACCTCTCCTGGTGCCAATCCTTCCTTTGTGGTCATCACATAGCCTGACCATGCCCTCGGGGTGCTGGTCCCCTCTGCTGAAATCTTCGCTGCCTATTCTGACTCAAGGCTTGGGCCTGAGTATGCTGCTGGAGGTTCTGCTGCTGGAATACCTGGGACTGAGGCGGCAAGGGCCTCGGCAATGGATACTGCTGCTGCTGGACCGGAGCTGGTCCTCTCACCGAAGAGCTAGAAAGGTTGGATGATGATGAACCTCCCCTATTCGGGCAGGATCCAACCCTATGGTCTGCTGCTCCACAAGACAGACACAATTCCTGTGCCCTGCGACACTCTGCCACTACATGGCCTGGCTTTCCACAATGAGAACATCCCACTGCGGAAGCCTGCTTCTGCTTCTGCTGCTGAGGGTACGTCGGGACTGAATGTTGAACCGACGTCACTGAGGCCGCCCATCTCGGAGCTCCAATAGTCAAAGCCCTGGCTGCCGGGGCTGGGGCTGAAGACTGATTCATCTGGCCGTGGGATCTCTTCCGACCTCCGGCCCTATCCACAATCCTCTGGGAGGTATACTCATGCCTCCAAGCTGCTCTCAAGACTGCATCAAAAGTCTGATGCTCAAACTACTCAACCGCCAATAGAATCTCCTGGTGAAGCCCCTGCTGAAATCGCTGGGCTCTATCATACTCGGTTGCCACCAAGGTGGGAGCAAACCAACTGAGTCTCGAAAACTCGATCGCATATCCATCGACCGTCCTGCCCATCTGCTTCAGATTGGTGAACCTCGTCTGTAGATCATACCGAGCTACAACATTAAAATACTTGGTCTGGTATCTCTCTCTGAACACCGCCCAAGCAATGGGTGCTGCTAATCCAATGGCCTGAGCCGCCCACCAGCTGCGGGCAAGATCTAGTAACTGCAGGCGCACCACGGCTACCTTCTCGTTCTTTGGGGTCCTGGCTGCTTCTAGAATCACCTCTGTGTCCTGAAGCCAAGCATCTGCAGCGATAGCATCTTCACTACCGTCGAAGAAGGGATGGTTCAAGCGCTTGAAGCTGTTGGCCACGCTGTTACCCTGATGACCTCCTCTGGTTAGAGCATCCGTCACTGCCTGGTGCAAGGCATCTCCTCGACGATCTTGGGAAGCTATCAAGGTCCTGACGAGTCCTACCAAAGTGCCATCATCAGGCTCGGCAGGCTGAACTGGCTGGACTGGTGGCTCTTCGCCAGAAGGCACGACTCTGGAGGCTACTCCCGAATGCTGGGCTTGATCTCCGGGTTGCTGCTGATCCGCGAGAAATGCTCCGCCTTGCTGACCGGCAGGTCCAGGAACGATGTCGCTGAAGAAGATAACATGGTGAACGATAAGGAAGGACCAGGATAGATCAATGATACAAGCATATGATCAGGACAAGAATCCAGGGATTCAGAAGATACGAGCAGAGATCAAGGGCGAATACTGATTGAGACATCTATTCGGTAAACCCTCACATATCTTGATTTACAAGACCTGCATGGGCCACTACTTAAACCATGTCACGCCCCAGAACCAGAATACTAGAGAGCTGGGGCAGACATAGCCAGCTACGTATATTGAAGTGCAATCCACCTCGCTATACGGTCACGGCTGTCTAGATACATGAGGGTTTACTACAAGCCAACAGTCTCCTATGGTCATGAACAAGCCTAGTGTCTCAATCACAAGCAAGTAAGTAAATGTTACAAGATGTTAGATCACCAAATATACAATAGTAAGGCGTCCCAAACATTACATATTCAGTTGATCATGAAGCTAGTCGTTACAAAATGTTAGGACTAGCAAGAGTTTTAGTCATACATGATCAATCCTAGGATCTGTCAATCATGTGACAGCCCGTAGGCAGACAGTAAGTAAGTACAATCGAGCTAAGCAGGTGCTCGTCGGCTAAACGCCTCAAAAGATATGTTTACAATAGAGTGGAAGAGCCAAAAATAACCCACTCGTTGCCCTCGTTATGCCTGGTGGTCAC
>JANAVB010027397.1:11528003-11775503 GCA_029216955.1 Iris pallida | reverse complement strand
TGTGACCATGAGTGTTTGAGAGTGTGTGTGAGTGGTTGTGTGAGTTTTAATGAGAGGGTGATTTTGAGTTCCGTGATTCGGAACGCATTCAAACTTCAAGGGGACCTATTTAATGTGAATTAGATTTTGTGGGTAGGCTCCTAGGTTGAAATCGGGGTTGCGTGTGGGATTAGGAGGATGGTATTGCACGATACCATTGAGTATCTTGAGATATTCAAGATAACGGATAAACGACCAATATGGACCGTAAGATGGACTGGATGTCCACTCTACCTAGAGAACTTGGTAGGTAATAATTGTATAGGCTAGTATCCTACTACCCTAGGAAGCCGGGAGTGGAATTCCTAGGGGAAGGCCACTTGGCGTCAACGTTAGAGTGGTTTAAGGGTAAGTGTATTAAAGGGATAATTGGGTAAATTCAAGATACGGGGTTCGGGTATTCGGATTGACTTGAAACTTAGGTGACTTGTTATGTACACCCTACAAATATCATATTTGAACCGATTTTGGCTCGGTTGACCCAGAGTTGACTTTTTTTACCCAAAAGTCAATGATGAGTCAACACTTTGTATAAATTTGACCAAAACCAAACTAGAGTTGACCAGTTGTCTAAAAGTCAACTGTTGGTCAACACTTAACTAGTTTGACCTAGGGTTGACCTAGAGTTGACCAGAGTTGACCAGGGTTGACCAGTTGACTAAAAGTCAACTGTAGGCCAACTCTTGATCCCATTTGATTTGCTTCGACTTGTTTTGACTTGCTTTGACTGGTATGACCTAGAGTTGACTTAGTCTGACTTAGATTGACTTGATATAACTTAATTTGACCTAGATTGACTTGACAGGACTTAGTGTAACTCAGTGAGACCTAGTTTGACCTAGATTTTATATTATTTATTATAAATCATTCTTAACTTGTTAAACCTAAATTAACATAAAATATCTCATCTTTAGGTTTCTGATTACCACTCTGAGCATTGATATACCCTACAGCTCAGGACAGTAGGCGAGTACATTCACTGATAGTTTTTATTGTCTTGATATCTGCTATATTCGATTCAGTTGTAGTGTCTTACTTGATTTCCAGACACGATAGTTCACGGACTAGTATATGTCGGATCCTGTCATGAGATGTTGTTCCCGGGTTACTTGGTATATTGGTACATGACTCGACTTGTTACTTGTACTTGTATAGACATGGACTTGGGAGTGGACTGATCACCTGCTTTTGAATCCCGTGTCATGACGTGTTATGTTCGGATCCTTTATACTATTTGGGGGATGGAGAGTTATTAGTGGTTGTGTGATCAAATTCCCACATTGTTCTATTGTACACATTGTTCATAGCTATACCCTCGCCTTACGACGGGTAAAGCCTTACCCTACATCGTTCATAGCTTTCCATGGTGACCGGCCTTACCGTTCTATTATACACATTATTCATAGCCGGTCGGATGGAAAGCCTGATCATGTTTCCTAAGCCGATCACATAACGCTCTAATAATTCAAGGCACATTTTATATTTACTTATCTTATCATATATCCTGTTCTGTTCTACATTCAGTACTTTCTCACCATGCTATGATATTCAGTGACTCACATGTTCTACATGCCTTTATGTTATACCTTGATTGGAGACTAAGTTCTGCTCAGAAGAAGGGTTCCAACCCCGGTCCTTGTTTGGTTTAAGGGTTGTAACTCAGCTTCCGAACGGTTCCTAAGTCTTTATATATCTTTGTCTTGTAGTTCATTATACTGTCTCTTATAGAATTTGTCAATTCATATGGAACTGCTGTTAGTGTTTGTACTTGTACATTTTCCTGACAGGATACCGTTGATATATTACAGATGATTCTGAGGCAGATTGTCTAACCTATTATGGGGTCGAGTCTGGTGGAGTAGACCTGGACCATGGCTTGTTAGTAGAGCCACTAGACTTTGCTCACCCTGAGTAGAGTAGCTTAGTTAGGGTTGCCTGGCCTGTGAGCCAGCTAGTACTTTTCAGACAGTAGTATTTCATATTATATTCTGTGACTCTGTGGTATTGTGTATAGCTTTGGGCTTGTGTGGATCTCGAAATTATTTCCTGCTTTCATCTATCATATTTCCTTTCATGCTATCTATCCTAGTTTGCTTTGTGATTGAGATTGTATTGCTATGTCACCTCCATTCGGAGTGTATATACTGTACAGGTACCTTTATCTGTTTAGTTGTAGTATTTATAGATGACCTAGACAGCGTTCTACCGCCGATGCTGCGGTGTAGGCTGGACGTAACCACGTACTCGTGCCCCTAATCAGGGTACGGGTTATGACATATCCTGCACACATAGATTCTGCTTAGATATGCACTTATAACATGACAGGGAAGGAATGGGGCGTATTCACCTTGCGTCAGTACAAGGACGAGTACGTTGACTTGGTAAGAAGTCGTGCCACGAAACAAACACAAGATTGCTTGCCTGCTTGCCTATTCAATTCGAATAACATGCTTGTCATGATAACAAGCTTTACCGCTTTCGAATATGCCATAAAATTGACCCTAATGAGAATATAGCAAGATCATAAGCTAAGTTGCATGATTCAACATAAACACTAAATGTCTGTTTAGAAAGTGGGTCTTTTTATCAGTACATGCGAGGACGAACGCACTGATCCCCCACCAGCTTTCATGCAGGGTGTAGGGAATGGATTACTCGCGACGAAGCTTCGCTTAATCGCGCAGAGGCATGTAATGTCGTAGCGTTTGAAGCGTGCGATTGCATTGACGCTCGAACTTACAACATGATTGATGCGGACGAGATATAGAAGGCATGATGTATGGAACGGTAAAATCCTTTGTGGGCAAGAGAGAACCTAAGTGTTGTAGCCAACCTGGCAAATTTAGTTGGACTATTGAAAGCCTTTGTAATCTCAGTTCGAATATCAATAAAGAGAATTGTTTCGTATACTCTGTTTTCCTTTTATTGCTAATATCAATTCAAAGATAACCATTAGAGAACTTGTCATCTTGCCTTGCACGATCGCAACTCCAGGCTCGTACGACATCACGCCCCCTGCGAGGATGATGATTCGGGTGATTCCGGATCGGGGCATGACATCTTCTTCTCGTTGAAGAGGTCATTTGATGCTACCGTCGCAGTCGCCTGGTTGTCACAGTATATCGGTATTGTCGATATTTGTGACCCAACCACCGGAAGTTCATACATGAGCTTTCGAAGCCATTCTGCTTCCTTCTTTGCGGTATCAAGTACAAGGAACTCAGATTCCATAGAAGACCGCGAGAGCATAGTCTGCTTCTTCGACTTCCACGATATAATAGCTCCACCCATTGTGAAAATGAATCCACCTGTGGACCTCTCGCTCTCCACCTCTGAGCACCAGCTGGCATCACTGAAGCCTTCCACTACCAACGGATCTCCGCTGTAGTGCAGTGCATATGTTTGAGTCTTCTTGAGATATCTCATAACCCGTTTCACAGCTTTCCAGTGCTCAATGCCTGGGTTGATCGTGAAACGACTCAGTATTTCTACGATGAAAGCTATATCAGGCCTTGTGGCAGTAGTAGCATATATCAAACTCCCGATTACACTTGCATATTCCAGCTGCCTGACGCTTTTCATGAATTAGGCTTCAGCTTCAGACACCTATACGGCGTATCGATCCCTGGAAGATCTTGATACCCGTAACGTGTGATCATCTTCTCAATATAATGAGACTGCGACAGCGCTAGTCCAGTGTCTGTCCGAATGATCTTGATCTGTACCTACGATCAGCATGTTGTCCATGTACAGACAAACGATCACACCTCTTCCATCAGTGAACTTTGTGTAAACATACTTGTCCGTCTCGCTGACCATGTAGCCATTTGACCTTATAATCTTGTCAAATTTTTTATGCCACATCTTGGGAGCCTGTTTAAGATCGTACAAGGATTTTACCAACTTGCAGACTTTGTCTTCAAGACCCTTGACGATAAATCCCTCTGGCTGTTGCATGTAAATCTCTTTGGTCAGCTCGTCATTTAGGAAATCCATTTTCACATCCATCTGATGTATCACCATTTTATGTATCACTGTAAGAGCAATCAACATTATGATGGTGGTCATCCGGGCTACTAGAGCATACGTGTCAAAGTAGTCAATCCCTTCCAGAAAACTGCGTCTTCGGTCTTCATCGCCTCATCATAGGTAAGCGAATCTGCTTCCACATGATAGGTGACAAAGTCATTTTCAAAATCTTTCGGCCTCCTCACACGCTTAGCTGACGGCTCAGGTAGTTCTGGTTCAACCGTTGTTTCAACAACAACATCTTCTTAGACTAGTTTTTCATTAAAAACTTTAATTTTTTGCGCACCCTCATTGTTCTCCAGAATATCCGTAAGAAACAACGTTCTTGTTCCTTGCAAATTTGTCTTCAAAATATTCTGTGTCGCGAGATTCAATGATATGATTTGAATCAACATCAAAAAATCTCTGAGCATCACTCTTCACGGCATATCCCAAGAAGATCGTCTTTGTAGTCCTTGTCCCAAGCTTCTAAATCTTCAGATCTGGAAGCTTGACATATGCCAGACACCCCCACACTCGAATGACATTCAAGTTAGGTCTGACCTTGAATCAGAGTTCATGATGTAAACCCCCGTCCCGATTATTGTTGTTTTATTCTCATTATTTTTCGAAATAATAATTTGTGTTTTATAGATATCTTTCTAATATGTATACATAATATAAATTAGTGATTGATTATAAAAATTATGTTTTGGTATATAAAGAACTTACTTTTAAAAGGGGGGTTTTGTAAAATAAGAATTTTCGGTAGGGCCTTTTAGCAAAGAACCAATTCAAATTCAAACCAACCACTGCTCGCATATGGAGAGGTTCAATGAAGATCAAACTAAACAATTGCAAATCAGCAATTGCTTCTTATCTACTCTTCCCCATTGATTGCCTATATATATGGGTAGTGCCAGCCGACCCCCATCATCTACAAACCCTAGGATATTCTCCTACGCCTCCTCCAGTTTACTAAGTGTGCTGCCAGGAAGTCCAGAGCAGAACAGTAATTCCTCCAACAGGTAATCCCCTACTCTTCATAATTCCATCCTATGATTCTTTAACCTTGTAAATTGTCTAGGATTACTCTGCAACATAGGTGTTTGTGGTAATGTTTAAAGAGACTAGATGATAATGTAGATGAGTGGGCACCCTGTTATCAGTAGGACAACCCCACCATTTGTCTATGGGCAAGGCATGAGTAGATAGGCTAAGTAGTAGAACAAGTACATGATAGGTTAGGGTCAGGACACCATGTGTTGTGCAGCATAGAGTATCCTAAGAACCTAGAGTTATAGAGAATAGTGCCTATCGGGTGCCAGGTTGAGTGTTGTGTGTCCTGGAAGAGAGTTATAATGCCTTCAAAATTTCCCATAACTCTGATACCCCATATGATACCTGTCACTTCTCAATTGAATATGATGGGTTAACTAAAAACAGTTGGAGACTTGGTTGCTCACATATAGGTTTCATAGACAACAGTGGTCCTGGTACATTGATGTAGACAGACCCCCTAAACATGCTCCTTTTTCTGTATTTCTCCTTTGTGCAAGCGAGCCTTTGTACATACCAAGGATTTCCCAACCCCAACCTGTGGGCTCCTGGTATGTGCCATGACCTACATATTTTATCTATATGTGTGTGTTTATGGAGACTGCTATCAAGTGTGCTGGTGTCACATTGTTCATTATTCCTATCACTTAGGATATCAAACCATTATATATCTCCTGCCCCTACACATTGGTTCAGTCTTCATAAATGTTTAGGTCCCTGCATCCTTGGCTAGCTGTCATAATGTTCAGATATCCCTATTTCTAGGATATGTTCATGCACTGTCCAGTCCATGCCTGGACTATAGGAACAGTCTTTTCAATGATGTACCACATGATGTATCAGTAGGGGTGATGGCTCAGATCACCTTGGCATGGGTACCAGTGGCCCAGGATGAGATGACTACCAGGAAGAAGCAAGTACATAGGATTAGACATCTGTAAACTACAGTTGGGACTGAACCCATGGGTATCTCTAGAGAGGAAATTAACATACCAATGTATACCTGTGTATACACTTCTCTTGACAGGATACAGAACAGTTGCAACAGGTAAGTTATGGGTAGGAACTCGTAAAGTTATGTGTGCGCAGGGCAAGTACCCATATTAGGAGGAAGCCCCTTCATACTCGGCTGAACATGAGATGGGTGTCAGAGGTTAGGGTCAGTAGGCTGGTTAGTTTGTATAAGGAAAAATGGTGTATTGTAGTATGTGCCTGACAGGGAACAAGTGGGTAAAGTTAATAGGAATTAACAGGGGTTCCTATGTGCACCTAGGTATATATGGCCTTGTACACATAGGAACATAGGTTGCACTTTGATTTCCAAAGAGTTGTGCATCTTGGAGTATCCTAAGAACTCTGGGTGCACATAAGTTGGAGGATTATTTTATTACATATCGGATCATGGGATACTCCCATGTCCATGGAAATAGACTAATACAAGGGAGTACCCCTGGCATGTGTGGAGTTTATACACTTGGCATTAGCTTTAAGCCATGTTTTCCAATACTCTAGTAGCCTATTATACAGCCTACGTATAGCTGTACCAATACAAATATGACTTGGACAGAGTAGGAACCCTGGGTACATATCAGTCATACAAAGCCCTGTACTCTAATGTATCCCAAGGTCTCTGCTACAGTCCATCCTAGGTATTTGTTTCATTCCTAGAACAATATAGGTTCAGTCCCTAATTTAAGGTATTTTCTAGTCATCTGTTGGTCAGGCCATAGTTGATTTTACTCCCTTTGTTTTAGTCCAGTAGGAGAGGGGTATGGCTCGAGTATGGATTACTGAGTATAAGATTTGTATATTCAGTTCAGTCTATGCTAAACTTGGTGTCCATCCCATCTTAATGCAGCCTTGGGGTATGTGATTTCAATCCATATTTGATGTGCCAAGTGTTGCAGCCACTTGGCATTGTTTCAGTCCATATGGTATCAGTAGGGGGGATGAGTGGTTAGAGAAGCCTGGGAGTATACAAACTCTTCCTGATACTATGTTATAACTGATGTGTATAATTGACCAATAGGAGACAGTGATGGATCCCCTATCAACCACCTGTACATTAGTTGGATTAGGACAGGACAGGGTTAGGACTCAAAGACTCAGTAGATAGTTTTTCTTAATGTTAACTTATTATTGACATTGTGGTTTATAAAATAGGTTAATTGGACTCTGATTCAACATTTGGCCGTGCCAACAGCTCAGGACCGCAGGCAAGTATACCTTACCTTCCTCTACAGTTTTATTTAAATGTATTTATTTTACAGTCTTTAGATTATTTATGGACATGTGCTTTTCGTGTTATTTTCTGTGGAGTTGTTCTTGTTGCATATAGCCGTGTCCATGTTTGACCTTGTGTTTGGAGATGTTCTCGTCAGTACCTTGTTTGAGTCGTGTCATAGAACGAATACGTGTAATTGAACTGCTAAATCCTTGATATTGTTTCCTTGGCACCAGAGAGTCCACACTCGGAACAAGGGTGTTTTTCTTGATCTGTTTACATCCGTGAGTCCACACTCGGGACTAGGATGTCGATTATTTACACCAGAGAGTCCACACTTGGGACGAGGGTGTAGACTTGACTTGACTTGACTTGCACCAGAGAGTCCACACTCGGGACGAGGGTATTTACATCAGAGAGTCCACACACGGACGAGGATGTAGTATTTGCACTAGAGAGTCCACACTCGGGACGAGAGTGCCTTGCCGTGAACTAACCAGAGAGTCCACACTCGGGACGAGGGTTAGTACTAACCAGAGAGTCCACACTCGGGATGAGGGTTAGTGTTTAGTTCAAATCCGTAAGTCCACACTCGGGATGAGGGTTTGGTTTCTTCCATTGATCTCGTGATTATCGTTCATCCGACAGTTCATTTACGCATAGTTGTTCTAGTGTTCGTGTTCGTAGTTATTTGTCGTGTTCTTGTTTCTTCCTTGTTTATTTTCTCATGCATGATAAAACTGTTAGATAGGCATGTATATTATGTATCTTGCTATGTCCTCTGAGGACCTGATGATCTCCTCGGGTTTAGCGGTTGCATGGAGTTAGCTAGTAGTTCTGGGTGGCGGAAGATTTGCGATTCTTGTGGGTTTCGGATGCGACGATCCGCTTGGGGGATTCAGGTATCATTATTACATTATTATCCTTTCGTGCTTTCTTACTTTATCATGTTTCCTGATTCAGTTTAGACTCTTGTTACTTTCTTTAGAGTCTTATCGGACATATATGCTAGTGGGCTGCAGACCACGACCCATAGTGTTCATTCATGTTTCATATTCTTATTGTGGATTGAGATATAGATTTGTTTGCCATGATTTGGCAGTATACCATAGCCTTTATAGTGTTTACGTATTCGAGTCGGGCTGGAGTCCGTTCGATACGTAGCTGGCTTGCTCACGTGCTCGCATCCGAAAAGCGGGTGCGGGTCGTGACACATGAGGAGTAATGTCTAAAGTTGCATGAGGCACTCTATTTAGAATAATAGTGGCCGTCAATGCAGCTTCTCTCCAGTAGCACTTTGGAAGACCCGCAGTCAGCAGCATTTGAGTTAATCAACGTTTTGTTCTTTCTCTATGCTACTCCGTTTGATTGAGGAGAGCACGGAGCCGTAGTCTTATTGACAATTCCATGTTCTTTACAGAACGATGCAAATTTATGAGACCTGTACTCTCCACCTCGATCACTTCTTATTCTTTTGAGTTGTTGTCCAGTCTGCCGCTCAATTTCGTCCCTGAACTCCTTGAACGTCTCGAATGCTTCGTCTTTAGCCTTCAGCAAGTAGACGAACGCATACTTTGAGAAGTCATCGATGAAGGTTATGAAATACTTTATCTCGACCTTTGTAGAGAATTATTTGAAGTCACATATATCAGAGTGTACCAACTCCAGAAGATCTGTACTTCGATTAACTCGAGGAAAGGGTTTTTTTTGTGATATTCGTTTGAGCACAAACTTCACATTTCTCTACCTTACCCCCATATTTGGAGATAAGTTCTAGACTAGACATTCTGTTTGTTCGTTTACAATGAATATGTCCTAGCATATTATGCCACAACTTAAAAGCAGAAGGAGTGGTTGCATTAATTATATTGGACTAATTTATAAGCTGAATTTTGAACATTCTTTCGGTATAAAAAGCTTTCCCGAAATATTTTCCCTTTATGGACATCACTATCTGGCCAGCATTGATGTCTATCCTGAGGCCTGCGTTGCAGATTAGGCCTTCCGAAATCAAGTTCTTTGCAATAGCAGGTACATACTTCACACCTTGAAGCGTCAGAGACTTCTCCGAAGTCAGCTTTGTAGGAGCGTAAAAAGTGCTTCAGAGAAAGAGTCAAAGAGATGAATCATTTCATTCATAAGTGGTTGGTTTTACGCCAAACAGAGCGGTTAATATATTTACGCCCAAGACAAGGCTAATCACTTTATGCCTAAAGCAGGCTGATCACTTTACGCTCGGATCTACACCCATGGTTTTACGCCAAGGACGGATCAGCCACTCTTACGCTGGACAAAACTGTCAAATCTTGCATTTAATGCAAACTCTGACATAGAGATCTTAATGATGGCATATATCACAAAGGGATTTGTTTTATACAGAGACCAATGTTGTTGTTTAGTATGTGGATTGAGCTACTTTACGCTCACACTACGGCTTCTTTTACGCACGAAGACTATACGAGCTTTTACGCTCAACAGCTGACGTGTGCGTAAAGTCTATTTGAGCTACTTTACGCTCAAGGTTATTTAACAACTATTTTACGCGGGAAGTCTATGTCAAGGCTATTTTACGCCTAATCTACTGCTTTACGCTCAGAGTACATTGAGGCTATTTTTACACCCTATTCTCCTCCACCAGCTTGGAACGTGGTCTGCCTACGTGGCTTTCATGCCATTCTTCTCGAAGAACGTGTGTACATGCATCCTATTCTTACTGAAATGATGGGACACATGTCAACATATGCAGAGGTTGGCTTCGATCGTGGATGGCAGTTGTTAGCGTAAAGATGGAACTTTTGCTAAGTTTTTACGCACAAGAGCCAAAGTCTATAAATAGACTTATTTTTCTTATAACACGGGGACAGAGACAGGAGAGAATACAGAGATCAAAACTTAGAGATTTTGATTCTCCAGAGCATTCTTCTTCAACCTTTCTTTCAGAACAGAGTGAAGCAAAGCAGGAAAGCATTCGGCCTCGCCATCAGTGCCCAAGTGCGTCGATACCTTTCTGGTGACTTAGTTCTTCCAGTTGTTCTACTTCAAGCAGTGATCTTCATCATCATCATATGGTCCAAGGAACAAAGTGATCATTTAGGAATCAGACTTCTACAACAATACTTTCCCAGAATCAAATTTGTACTTCTTGTACTTTTTCTCGTTTTATTTTCAAAAGCCAATTCCTCAAGGCATTTTGTTAAGTGAAACAAGCTTCAAAACAACCGTCCCGATCCCGAGTACTTCAGCTTATGCCTGGTTCGCCACCATAACCACTTCAGAAGTTGGTGTATAGGTGGTGAACCACTCCTTACTGGAACAGACATGGTAGGTGGCTCCAGTGTCTATCCACCAGTCAGAGTCAGTCCCTACCGCATCAACCTGCACAATCATAGCAACAACGTCAGTGATCAAAGATACCTTGCTAGGCTCTCCTTGCTCTGATTGCTTGGTCTTTGCTTTGCATTCATTCTTGAAGTGGCCCTTCTTACCATACTTGAAACAAGGCATCTGAGACTTTGCCTTCTTTTGCTTGAAGGAAGAATCCTTTACGTTCAGATTGTTAGTGTCCTTATTCTTGCTGTGGGAAGCCGCATACATTTCCCTTGGTTCCCTGGTATGAACTAGATTGGCGTTAGCCAATTGCTTGGACAGTGCGTCCACATTTAGTTGAGCCCTCATATGGTCCTCAACGTAGTTTTCCTGCAGGAGATCGTCGAGACAGACCTCCAACTTCTTCCTATGCATGTTTGAATAGAACTTGCTCCACCCAGTAGGGAGCTTCGAAACGATCCATCCAACAACAAACTTATCGGGGAGGGGCATCGCCTCATCTTCCAACTTCTGTCGCAGTTTTAAGAACTCCTTCACTTTCGGTAGCATTGTCTTCTCGTCCTCAAAGAACCATTTGTGATATTTCTTAACAAGAAATATCTTGCTGCGGTTCTTATCATCCTCGTACAGTTTCTCCAGAGACTTCCAAATCTCTCTGGCAACAGTCTTCTTTGAATATGATTCAGCAAGGGAGTCTTCCACAGCATTTAGGATCATAAGCCTACAATAAGGGTGGTCGACTCTTCGTAGATGAAGATCGCTCCTCCTTTGAAGATTGTCGATTGTCAATGTTCTCACTTTCTTTTTTTTCTTTCCCTGGTAGAAGAAGAACTCCTTCTATTTATAGAGAACCGAGCACATATGCGATGTGCATTAGGGTTCCTAAGATATGAAAGAATCTTCCGTCATTATAAGGTACGGGCTTCTGCTGCGCTGACACGTGGCGGACATCGAGATTTTCCTTAAACCAGATCTCTGGTGGTTATAAACATAACCGAAGGAGGTGAGACGTGGCGCGTGCCGATTTGCTTGCTCGGATACAGCCGAGTAAATCTTGGGATTTCATCTTAGATTTGGAGTCTAATTGTCCTCAAGAACAAGACTATTAGTTTAGTCCGTGTTGCTTGGGGTTATCACTCTTTGGGTGAGTCAACATGGGAGCGTGAGGATGATATCCGATCGAGATATCCATCCCTGTTTGACTCGTAAGGTATAATGTCTTCCTTATGCCTTATGTTTTTTAAATCCTTGCTTGCATGAATGATTGTTTGATTAACTGCTAGCCATAGATTACTCGTGATTATATAGCTTGCCCTGACATCTCTAGCCTCTTGATTAAATTCTGAGGACAAAATTCTTTTAAGGTGGGTAGAGTTGTCATCCCCGTTTTTCGTTGTCCGTATTTTCAGTATACATATACGGAATCCTGACACATATTTTTACTTCTCTTGCCTTGCTAGCTAATTTTGGTTTAATCTTGCTTAGGTTCATCATGGCATATCATGGTTTGACTTGGTTTATTTTGGTTTGGCTTGGTTTATTCCCTTTGGTTTAACATGATAAACCCCCTCCCATTTAAAGCCCACCAACCCTCTCTCTCTCCTCCATTACTTCTTCTTTTTCCTCCTCTTTTATTAATTTCTCCACCCACCAAGCTTAGGCAAGTACAACTTGCTTCATGAAGAACCCTCCATTTTATTGTTCTAATCTCTTCTATGCAACATTCTAAGCTACTTTAGTTATTGACATTTTGCATTTTCATGTATATATTTTTGTAGATCTAACTGTGCACCATTTTTGGGTTTTCTTGGGTTTTGATCTACTAAACCATCTTGTTTTCAAAAACTAAGAGTTCCATGTGGTAGAGAATTTGATTTTACACAACTTTGCCTTTTAAAAAGTTAGATTTCATTGTATTTTTACCAAGTTATGACCTTGAGAAGTTTATGGGTTCTATGAACACAAGTTCTCGGGTTGGGGAAGAAGCACAGTACTGGGGCGCATAGACATTGATATGCGCCCATTGCACGCTTCCTTGGGAGCACAGTTTTGTATGCGCCCAAGTCCCCCCTTACTCTCTCTAGTGGGCTCATAGCCCCAAGACCCTCCCTGGCTTGGGCGCATAACTTTTTATGCGCACAAGTGCCCCATGTCTCCTTCCTTGGGCGCATAGACCCTGTCAGCGCACTTGTCATTGAGCGAGTCTCCTGGCTTCCTCCAAGACACCCTGACTCCACCCATTTGGGCGCATATATGCAGGCGCATGTATATGGGCGCATAGCTTAGGTGCATGCCTTCCTAAACCATTCTCTCTCCATGATACACCCTACCTCACTCATATATGTCGGCGTATAGACCTTGTAGAAGTATAAAAAAGGACAAGAAAAGTCCATGCGGCTCCAAAAAGAAGGAGCCTCATGCGGCTTAGGAATCCTTCAGAACGTTATGTGGCTCGAAACTCTCCAACAGCTCCATACGGCTCAGGCAAAGACACGTGGCCATATGCTGTCCGCTTCTACAGATGGCCATAAAACAGCCTCCCAATTAATTGCTCTGATGACAGCTCTGACATAATGAATGACAGCTCTGACATAATGAATGACAGCTCTGACATAATGAATGACAGCTCTGACATAATGATGGCGTGCTCCTTGGGGAAAGAAGAAAATCTTTTATAACTGACATGATCCGTCGAGTCCCAAGCACCCCTATGCGGCTGCCCGTCTCATGCGGCTACCCACCTTTATACGGCTGCCATCTTCATGCGGCTGCTTCCTTCATGCGGTTGCCGCTTCATGCGGCTGCTTCCTTCATGCGGCTGCCACCTCATGCGGCTGCCCGCTTCATGCGGCTGCCTCTTTCAAGCGGCTGCCACTTTCATGCGGCTGCCTCCTTCATACGGCTGCCACCCTCATGCAGCTGCTACCTTCATACGGCTAGGATTGTGGGGGCCACCCATATGCGATTCACTTAGAGACCGCACACGACAGAGAGACACATGGCGATCCTCATGAAAAGTTGAGACACGTGGCTGTCTTATCCCCTCGGAGTTATGGCTGCTCGTAAATCCTGACAACCAGATTTAGTGCAATCACCATTATTACTCAAATCAAATCTGATTTGTTGTGATTAAGCAAATTGGACACGTGGCGGAAGATCCGAGCTTGTCATGGAAAATTATGAAGATTCATTACAATCAACATTAATTGCCCATAAAGATTTAGCACAATCAAGAATTAATTGTCCAGATGTGATGCAGTCAAGATCAATGGTCCAGATTATTGGCCGCCGACTTTTCAAAGGACAATCATTGCAAACCCTAATGATCACACCCCACTCCTATAAATAGCAAGGTGCCACTCCCTTGTAAAAAGATCAGATCTTGATTAAAAAAATATAGCAAGGTGCCATTCCCTTGCAAAAGATCTCCTCCACCCGACTGGACACACAGAGAGACAAAGGCGCGCACAGAAGAGTCTTCCCATCCTGAGAGCATTTCTTCATCAGAGCCAAGGCTACGTCCGATCGTCCAAGGAGTAAGACAGAGCTGCCGTCGCTTTCCCAAGCCACTATCGTCACCCCCCAGAATCAAAAATAAACAATCGTACTTAGATTGCTGTAACTAGGTTTTCATTCCTAGGCTTTCTTTGTACGAGCGAGTTTGTATTGTGAGTCTAAGTTCAGTCCTCCTATAAAATTATTCTGTACTTTTACAATCAATGGAAAATACGATGCCGACTCTGCTAGGGACTAACTTCTCCACGGCTGAGGAGTTGGTGATGCAATCAGACGCAGCCAAACTTGGCTGCACTCAACAAATACTGGTCGCCCGGTTCGACCAGCAGGCGTTTGAAGAAATGCTCTCCAACGGGAGCGCTGGCCCGGTCCAACGGCGAGCCCGCACGAAGAAGGCCTGCAGGGAGTGGAGGCCCAAATCATTCGCTCCTCCCCAAGCTCTCGAAGAAGTACTCTCTGTTGCCCGAGACAGCGGAGAAGTCTCGCTTGCGGCCCCACTTCAGACCATAGAGGACTCTGTCGTCCCCAATTTCGGCAGAAGACAACACTATGATGCTGGACTTGCAGGGGCAAAGAGAAGCTCTATGCAGTCCAAGCCGCATAAGGGTGCCAGCCGCATAGAGAATGCTCATGAGGCCGCAACTGCCAACCGCATAGAGAAAACTCATGCGGCCACAAAAGTCAGCCGCATGCAGAAAGCCCATGCAGGCAGCCTGCACGGCCATAACTTCTAGCCGCATACAGAAAGCTCACGCGACCACAAATGATAGCCGCATGCAGACAGCCTGCACGGCCACGACTCCCAGCCGTATCCTGAAGGTTCATGCGGCCACCGCTCTTAACCGCATACAAAAGGGTCATGCGGCCACACATACCAGCCGCATGCTGACAGCCTGCACGGCCACCGATCCCAGCCGTATACCATCTATCTCATGCGGCTCACGATCAGTCTTTGACCGTCTCTCGTACGGTCCTGACCTTGGACGTTATCTGGAGCATATGCCAGACTCTGTTGGGACCAACTTGGACTCTTCCTACTATGCACTCTCAGGTGCTAGAAGGAAGAAGTATTGGGCAACGCGGGCCCGACGAGCTCAGTCAGCTGTCCCAACTTCTGACTATCAGGGCGTCCCACTGACTGTTACACGGGCCCCTGATGGAAAATTGTATAAAACTATCCGTGTCCAGCCCCCGGCGGCCAACAAACGGGATAGTTATCAAGAATCTCCCAACAACGATCAGGGGCAAGTACTCGTGCTACCCCCACATCAGGGACCAGGCATAAGGCCAACACACTCGTGGGCTCAGAACTCCTGGGCCCACAAAACGGGTGACTTACGCAACGTGATTCTTCACAAACGCAAGGAAAGAGATGAAGATTTGATGTGCAGAGAGTCCTGTCAGGGACATCAATGCACCCAAGTCATTTTCAACTGCTGCTGCAACAAGGCAGCAGTACAAGAAGACCGACGGTCCGTCTTCCAACGGCTGCAGCACCCAAGCTCAGAAGACGAGACGCTTCTCGTCGCCTCCTGTAATTCTGCTCTGAAGATTCCTGGCAGCGGTAGAGGAAAGAAAATGAATGTATCCAGTCTGAAAATCTCAACCGGAGTAACCAAGAAACTCTCTTCTAAGTAGTTGTCTACCACCGTCACAGGAGGAGTTTACCAAGGTACCCGTTCAAAGACGAAATCTGCCACACTTGGAGATTCGTCGTGCACATCTCTGGAAGGCACTGGAGTCGGAGGTAGCACTCCTCCTAATATCTACGACATTCCGGTGTTCCAAGAAGACAACCCAGGGGAAACGGTTCACCCAACAGATGCAGCAGATCCCGACGTCCCCGAGGACATCAATAATTCTCAAGACGAGGCAAGCTCTGAATCTGGGGTACCACTCTCTCTGAGTCCGAACCAGAAGAGAACATCCCCACATACCCTGATGACTTCTCTGTACAAGGGTATGACTCAGAGGGCACGTCATCTACCGTTTCTTCCATCTCTTCTCATGTAACGCCCCAGTCCCAATATACGTAGGACTAAGTACGTAGACATGCCAGCTGTATACAAACGAAGTACATGGACCTTGTATGTATACATAAGCTGTAAAATACAGTAATCCAAGACAAACTAAATCTCATCTACAATAAAAAAAATAATAATATAAAATCAACTTGAATATTTATGATACAATCGTTGGGCGGAGACAAAGTCCATTACCAACTATCTCAATGAAAGAAATGTACAAGAATCGATCCATAAAATGACAAGACAAACCAAGCGCAATCGTCTTCGAATGAATGGAGAAGACCACGGCCTTGGCTAGAATACCTGCGGAAAATATGAACACACACCTGGGGAAAAACCAGGTCCTCAGACGGACGTAGCAAGATACAAAAAGAACATGCTAATATGAACTGTCAGAATAAAATAATATATAAAAGACTATTCTAGACACAAATATGCTAAGGAGATTCTAACCGCCTAATGTGCAATTTAGAGGACAACTTTCATGCGCATGGGTGGGATTTTAGGCTCATGTGTACGTAACTGGCATCCAGTCATCTGTATCCGTCCGTAATGTCTAAAACGTCAGAGGGCATCTGCAAATATATCGCCACAGTTCTATCCGAAGACTGTGGTTTAGCTGTTTGGATTCCCATACGTACTAGCGACTGTCCTCCCCCAATATTTCCCACACTGTTCAAGTCATGTCCATGGCTCGTCCAGTTTTGTAACTGCTTGAGTCTCTAAAACCCTAGTCATAGCAGTTACGATCATCTACCGTCGCACGACAATAAAGATAGCTAGTCAATAAGTCGTGCCCTAAAATACCTCAAACCGTGTAGTGTAAGTGTCATGGCTAGGGGAGATATAAAAATATCCCGCAATAGGAGGGTAGTCCGCTAACACTAAGTTAACATGCATATAATAAAGTAAAAACGACTAATAGAGTCGCTTGCACCCAAGTGTGGCTTCGACGTGCAAGTTATAACAAAGAAAACTAACAATATGAAACAAAATAAATAATGCAGAAAATAAATAATTTGACAGTTAATTAGCAAGGTATACTTGCCTGGTAGGACTCCTGGTGAGCTGCAATAATCAAGGTGGCACGAACTACAACTTCGGTATTGCAAATACACAAGACGGTCTCCGCTGATGGCACGGACTGTTCCATCGTATCCAGGACGGTCGAATTTGTTAGGGTGACATAAGGAGTTACGAACTTGGGAAGAGAATAGAAATAATGGGGTTTGGTCACGGAAAGGAGGAAAAATGGATAACAATAAATATATATGATTTTTGAAAATTATTTTATGATACTTGAAAATATAATTTATTCGTCAAAATATGTTTTCAAAATAAATACTCAAAAGTCGAAAGTCGTTTTTGGGGCGAACTCTAGGTTTGGTCAAAGTAAGTTTTCTAGTTAAAACTAAATTTAGTTAAAGTACTTTTAGGTAAATATTTGAAAATATATAAAATCATTTAAAGGTAATACTATATTTGTTAGTAAAAATATTTTATATATTTATTTAAAATATATAGAAAACAATTCTACGAAGTAGACTTTCCTTAATCAAAATATTTTATACATAAAAATCTAAAAAAAACGAAACAACAAAATTTATTAAAATGCTTTGTAATATGCATAAGATATAAAATAATTTTAAGGGTATATTTCTCACAAATATTAAATGTCGTTATTTTTATATGTCTACCATTTTAGAGTATACTAATAAAATAACTATGAAAGAAATATTATAAGGCTATCACTAATATATATGTATACTGTCTCAAAACCAAATATGTATTAATAATAAACACAATAAAATTTAATATAATAATAATAATAATAATAATAATAATAATAATAATAATAATAACAACTTAAGGAAACAAAATAAAATGATAATAATAATAATAATAATAATAATAATAATAATAATAATAATAATAATAATAATAATAATAATAATAATAATAATAATAATACTTCCTGATAAAGTAATGGTAACAAAATAAAAAAAACAAAAGTTTAAACCAGTACAGGACAAATTCCATTCCTATTCTCGGTTTTGTTAGAGGGATGAGGAAAGAGGAAGAGAAGGAAAGGGAAAGGGGAGCGGGAGTAATCGAGAGAGAGAGAGAGATATGAGCGGAAGAAGGAGCGGAGGGAGTCGTCGGGGTCGGAGAAGTGAGGGCGGAGGACGGTGCAGTCCTCGGAGATGCGCGTGCGCGCGACTCGAGGCTCGGTGATTGCGTACGCGATGCTGACCGCGGTGGAGGCGATCTCGCCGGTCCCGAGTAGAGGAGAAAGGCGGATCGTGGAGGAAATGGCAGGCGGGGAGCTAACGGCGGCGTGAAATCTCCGGCGCTAGGGAGCGGTGGCGGCTCCGCGCGCGTGGAGGCGACGACCAGGCGTCCAGGCGGCGGAAGAGTGTGGGTCGGCGGCGAACAGGCGCCAGGCGGTGGTGACAAGCCGCAGGCGTGGCGGAGGAATTAGGGGTTTCGGTCGGCGCGGAACTGCGGAGGAGTCCGGGCGGAGGAGCGGGATTGAAGGGGCTGCGGTTCGGGGTCGAGAGGGTTTCCTGGTGCATCAGCCGGACACTAGGGCGGGGCGTCGTAGAAGGGACGACGGTGGCGGAGGATGCGTGCGCCCGCGACAGGAAGCGAAACTCACAGGGCGGCGGGAGGCGGACTTGGCGAGGACGTTTGCCGGTGGGGATCAACGGCTCACAAGGTTAGTGGTGATGATAGGTAGGATTTGATAAGTGGTGGCGCGGTGGCGGTGGCGCCGTCGCCGGATTTGTTTATTTTCTTTTGGCACTGCTGGTGGTGATTGGCCGCGATGGCGCTGGGGAAAGGTTGATGGCGGTGGTGGTTTGTGGAGATGGAGACGGTGTTGGTGGCGGTTTGGTCGGAGTTGGCCTTACGGGGTGGAGACGGGGTGGTTGCTGTCCGGGCTTGGTGATGATGATGGCGACGGTGGGGTCGGTGGTCCAGGCGTGATGGGGGTTCCGGGAGGAGGACAAAGGGATCTGGTGGGCTGGCGTGGGGTCTCGATGGTGGTGGATGGTTATGCTAGGTTTAGGGTTTGGGTTAGGGATCGTGTCCTACGTGACACGAGGAGGACTGTGTCCGAAATGTGGACACGAAGAAGAAGATAATGTAACTGTATATAGAGGAATTAGTGGAGGAGATGGATACACGGACACGATGCACGGTACTTGAATTTTATAGAATTACTTGTGAATGGTAGCAATTTATGGAGGAGTACCTGCCTATTTATAGGATGTGGAAATTCCCAATTAGATAAAGATTATGATTTATTTAAACCCAATTTAGATAATTAGCTACCAATAAATTTAAATCCAAATTCAAATCAAAATCCAATCCAAATCCAAATCCAATTTAAAACCAATTAAATTCCAACCTTTAGCTTACAGTTAGATAAGGTAAATCAAATTTCAAAATATAGATATTATTTTAACTATTTAAATAAATCCATAGAATCAAATCAAGATTTAAATCGCCATAATAATTCAAAAATATATTTTCCAAAAATACCTATAATATTAATTTCGAAAATAATAAATATTATTAAAAAATAAACTAATAAAATATTTATGAAATATATATGTATGTACAAAAAATATTATTTACTATTAATAACTGTATAAACCAAAGGCTTTTTATAATAAATTTATAAACTTGAAAATTTTGATACGATAGCTAAAATAATTATTATATATATTATTTTGAAACGATACAAATAGAAATTTTTTTTTAAAAAAAATATGTACGCTCGCACATATTCGCACTCGTCGAGCAATTTCGAAAATCGAAATTTTGTGCGTGACGTACAATACGACTATGCGACGTACAATACAAAATTTTAAATCAGTACCAAATTTTTTTAAAAAATACTGTAGAAATTTAGGGGTTTTACATCCTACCCAACTTATAAGAATTTCGTCCTCGAAATTAAGAATTCGTATGGGGGTGAGAGGGCACAAAACAATTTACAATGGTCAACGAAAGATGCATTAGGAAATCTTGATTTCAATAACGGTAAGGGTAATCATGGGTTGACGAAGGAAAAAAAATAAGTGGGAGTTAAAATTTTGAATATGCAATAAAGGTTAGAGAGAATGGATTTAAATACCTAGAAGGTATGATTTAAGAGTAGGTTAAGAGTCATAGGTAATAGTGTAGCTAGAGGAATTTCTCGTCCTCACACCTCCGTCCTTCTAAAATAGGTATAGACGAAAGCAATGAGGTGTTAAATGACGATTTTATCGAATACGAATACGTGATTCAAAGGCGACCGTATAATTTCAAAAAGAAATTTCAAGGCAGTCGTGGATGGAATCCTAAGGAGAAAGTTCAACTACATCCCATCCACGTAGATTGATATATGAAAAAGGCGAACCAAAGTGCACTCGGTTGATCAGACCATCATGTACCGGTTCTGATTAGACAATATATTAGTGAGTAGCCACTCTATAGCATATGCCTTGATCAAGCTCGATAAAGAATTAGCTTGCAAATACTAGGCTATATTAGCATCATTAGTCTCGATAGTAAAACATAGGCACAAGGGTAGATGAAATAAGAACCAATATGAATAGTCTAAGAGTCATGAGAATCTAAGTCTTGTTTATTCCTATACTATCATTCTACGGTTTTACTGACCAAGGCTTGGTTGACCAAATGGGTTAAACTCTTCTAGTCTCTATAGTCTAGATAATACTAATTATAATCTCCTTAATGGCCAAGAGTGTGTCGGGTCGTGGGGTGTTCTACCCAACTTAAAAGATTAAGCTAAGGGTGTTTGGGACATCTAACTAGTAGGGTCAACCTCTAACAAGCATGAAGGGAAGATAAGAATAATGATAGAAGGAATCAAGCAAGATGCAATCGACGAGTCGGTCGAATATGGAATCGAGGAAAAAAAAAGTCAAGCATGTGGATGAGATCCTAGACTTCTAATCCTATTCGCAGGCTTGCTTGGTACGGTAAAGTAACCAAACAATTTATCTTGACCTGTATGGGCCACCACAAAAACATGTAACGCCCCAGTCCCAATATACGTAGGACTAAGTACGTAGACATGCCAGCTGTATACATACGAAGTACATGGGCCTTGTATGTATACATAAGCTATAAAATGCAGTAATCCAAGATAAACTAAATCTCATCCACAATAAAAAGAATAATAATATTAAATCAACTTGAATATTTATGATACAATCGTTGGGCGGAGACAAAGTCTACTACCAACTATCTCAATGAAAGAAATGTACAAGAATCGATCCATAAAATGACAAGACGAACCAAGCGCAATCATCTTCGAAGGAATGGAGAAGACCACGGCCTTGGCTAGAATACCTGCGAAAAACATGAACACACACCTGGGGAAAAATCAGGTCCTCAGACGGACGTAGCAAGATATAGGAAGAACATGCTAATGTGAACTGTCGGAATAAAATAATATGTAAAAGACTATTCTAGACACAAATATGCAAAGGAGATTCTAACCGCCTAATGTGCAATTTAGAGGACAACTTTCATGCGTATGGGTGGGATTTTAGGCTCATGTGTACGTAACTGGCATCCAGTCATCTGTATCCGTCCGTAACGTCTAAAACGTCAGAGGGCATCTGCAAATATATCGCCACAGTTCCATCTGGAGACTGTGGTTTATCTGTTTGGATTTTCATACGTACTAGCGACTGTCCTTCCCCAATATTTCCCATACTGTTCAAGTCATGTCCATGGCTCGTCCAGTTTTGTAACTGCTTGAGTCTCTAAAACCCTAGTCATAGCAGTTACGATCATCTACCGTCGCACGACAATAAAGATAGCTAGTCAATAAGTCATGCCCCTAATAAAATACCTCAAACCGTGTAATGTAAGTGTCATGGCTAGCAGAGATATAAAAATATCCCGCAATAGAAGGGTAGTCCGCTAACAGTAAGTTAACATGCATATAATAAAGTAAAAACGACTAATAGAGTCGCTTGCACCCAAGTGTGGCTTGGACGCGCAAGTTATAACAAAGGAAACTAATAATATGAAATAAAATAAAGAATACAGAAAATAAATAATTTGACAGTTAATTAGCAAGGTATACTTGCCTGGTAGGAATCCTGGTGATCTGCAATAATCAAGGTGGCACGAACTACAACTTCGGTGTTGCAAATACACAAGACGGTCTCCGCTGATGGCACGGACTGTTCCATCGTGTCCAGGACGGTCGAATTTGTTAGGGTGACATAAGGAGTTACGAACTTGGGAAGAGAATAGGAATAATGGGGTTTGGTCACGAAAAGGAGGAAAAATGGATAACAATGAATATATACGATTTTTGAAAATTATTTTATGATACTTGAAAATATAATTTATTCGTCAAAATATGTTTTCAAAATAAATACTCAAAAGTCGAAAGTCGTTTTTGGGGCGAACTCTAGGTTTGGTCAAAGTAAGTTTTCTAGGTAAAACTAAATTTAGTTAAAGTACTTTTAGGTAAATATTTGAAAATATATAAAATCATTTAAAGGTAATACTATATTTGTTAGTAAAAATATTTTATATATTTATTTAAAATATATAGAAAACAATTCTACGAAGTAGACTTTCCTTAATCAAAATATTTTATACATAAAAATCTAAAAAAAATGAGACAACAAAATTTATTAAAATGCTTTGTAATATGCATATGATATAAAATAATTTTAAGGGTATATTTCTCACAAATATTAAATGTCGTTATTTTTATATGTCTACCATTTTAGAGTATACTAATAAAATAACTATGAAAGAAATATTATAAGGCTATCACTAATATATATGTATACTGTCTCAAAACCAAATATGTATTAATAATAAACACAATAAAATTTAATATAATAATAATAATAATAATAATAATAATAATAATAATAATAATAATAATAATAATAATAACAACAACAACAACTTAAGGAAACAAAATAAAATGATAATAATAATAATAATAATAATAATAATAATAATAATAATAATAATAATAATAATACTTTCTGATAAAGTAATGGTAACAAAATAAAAAAGAAGAAGTATAAACCAGTACAGGACAAATTCCATTCCTATTCTCGGTTTTGTTAGAGGGATGAGGAAAGAGGAAGAGAAGGAAAGGGAAAGGGGAGCGGGAGTAATCGAGAGAGAGAGAGAGAGAGATGAGCGGAAGAAGGAGCGGAGGGAGTCGTCGGGGTCGGAGAAGTGAGGGCGGAGGACGGCGCAGTCCTCGGAGATGCACGTGCGCGCGACTCGAGGCTCGGTGATTGCGTACTCGACGCTGACCGCGGTGGAGGCGATCTTGCCGGCCCCGAGTGGAGGAGAAAGACGGATCATGGAGGAAACGGCAGGCGGGGAGCTCACGGCGGCACGAAATCTCCGGCGCTAGGGAGCGGAGGCGGCTCCGCGTGCGTGGAGGCGACGACCAGGCGTCCAGGCGGCAGAAGAGTGTAGGGTCGGCGACAAACAGGCACCGGGCGGTGGTGACAAGCCGCAGGCGTGGCGGAGGAATTAGGGGTTTCGGTCGGCACGGAACTGCGGAGGAGTCCGGGCAGAGGAGCTGGATTGAAGGGGCTGCGATTCGGGGTCGAGAGGGTTTTCTGGTTGTGAGGCCCGCCTCACTGTATCAGTATTTTATACGGATACATATTTATTTGAGCTGTATTTCGTATTTCCTGAATTTTGAGAATATTTAAAGTTGCTAAATTGTCATTGTACGGATTTTTGACAATTGTCGGGTGACCAGTATACTGGCTTGTTTCATTTATTTTGGTATGAATCATGATTTGGTTTTAATTTGATTTGACTTGGTTTTATTGGTTTGGTTTAACATGGTTTGGTTTGGCTTGGACTTGGTTTGGTTTAATTGGTTCCTTATGAGAGAGGTGTATGGTTTAGATTGAGTGGAGAGGAATGAATGGTGGAGATTGCTTAGGCTTGTTATATAAGCCACCTACCACTCTCTCTCCTCCATTATTCATTTTTATTTTCCATCTTCATCTTCTTCTTCTTTCCTTCTTCACCAAGGAGGAGAGGCAAGTACACCTTGCCGAACCTTGAACAAATTTACTTTTGATTGTTCCATCTTCTTCCTTGCATGATTCTAAGCATGTTTAGAACTTGGAGTTTTTGATTTTACCGGGTGGATTCTTGTAGATCTAAGTTTACATTATTTTCGGTTTTCTTGGGTTTTGATCTACCAAACTTATTTGTTTACGAAAACTAGTAGTTCCATGTTGTAGAGAATTCGATTTCATGCAGTTTTGGCTTTTGTTTCGCTTGATTTCGACTCCGGATGAGGAAGTTATGGCCATTACAAGTTTTTAGAACTTTTATGGCTGAACTTGCTGTTTGGGGACGATGAACCTCATGCGCCCGGGAGGCCATACGCCGGGAGGCCATGCGCCGTGAAGTCCCGGCAACGCATCCCTTAAACTCCGAGCGTGTCATGCGCGTAGGTTCCCTACGCGCATGTACTGAAGACGCAACGTGAGTTTCCCATGCGCCGATTCGTGCAGGAATCTCATGCACTGATTCGTGCAGGAATCTCATGCGCCAATTTGTGCAGGAATCTCATGCGCCGATTCGTACAGGAATTTTATGTGCCGATTTGTACAGAAATCTCATATGCCGATTTGTGCAGGAATCTCATGCGCCGATTTGTGCAGGAATCTCATGCACCGATTCGTACAGGAATCCCATGCACCGATTTGTACAGGAATCTCATGCGACGATTCGTACAGGAATCCCATACGCCGATTTGTGCAGGAATCTCATGCGCCGATTCGTACAGGAATCCCATGCGCCGATTTGTGCAGGAATCCCATGCGCCGATTCGTGCAGGAATCCCATACGCCGATTTGTGCAGGAATCTCATGTGCCGGAATTGCTCTATTTCACTGTTTTTGCCTGTTTAAGTTGTTTTGTAGCTAGATTCTTGAAAACTCAAAACATGAAAGTTGTAGATCTTTTCCTTGGCTTCAAGAATATATATATAATATTAATTAACTATACAAGTTTCTTTTATTTTAATATGGAGATCCTGATTGTACCGTACATTTTCTATTCTTGGCCTATATTGCGACGACCCACTTAATAGCTTGTTATTTCTTAAATGAATGAAATTGCTTGACACGACAGTAACCCGTAGTGGTGCACTCCTGATTAATGACCTGACATGACCTGATAGTGGCCCGTCGTGGCGCACTTTTGACCAGTAAACTTGACATGATAATGACATGATAGTGGCCCGCCGTGGCACACTTTTGACATGATAAACCTGACATGACCAGTATGAATGACTTGGACACCGTGGGTGATTGTGTTTGTACAAATAAAACTGTCTTGTCTTGCATCATGTCTAGGACATGAATCCCTGGTTTTCTACGGTCAGGGATTCATACTGAATCTGGCTAGGTTAATGACTAGATTGATCAAATAGTTCATGGAGAATTTCCCAGTTACCTGTTGCCCCTTTGGTCCCGACCTTATATATATATATACATGGGAATTGTTGCTATCCGTCGAGATGAGCGCACTTCCAGCCCACCGTCGAGCGTGGTACCTTAGGACACATGTATCTTACTACAGTGTGTCTGCTATATCATGCTATCTTTTCATTTTTTTGCTGGGATCACTCAGGTAGTAACAAACAGGTAACCGAACTTGGAATTCTCGCTGCATCTTGTTAGTAACTAGGCTTGTGATAACCCTAGCTAGTTAATGTAGAAAGCCGTAGGCAATGATTGGCCGTGAATATTGGATGGAGTTCAGTCTGTCTAGTCTTGTCTTGATCTTGTACTTGATTGTTACATGTCCTGATTTCTTACTTTATCTTGCCGATAAATTGTGGGAGAAACCAAGTTCTGTTCAGACGAAGGGTTACAACCCCGGTCCTTGTTTGGTTTACGGTTTGTAACCTGGTTATCTGAATAGTCCCATGGTTATCTCATCGTATATCACCTTTCCAGTCTAAGTCTTGTTTAGATCCAGTTTCTAATTGTTTCCAGGATAATGATTGCAATGATTGTCACTCTAATATATTGTACTCTGTATTGTCACTTCCTGTTTGTCACTCTCTGAGTGTCACTTAATGATTGTCACCTTTAGCAATAAATGATCAGAGACCAAGTTCTTTTCAGGCGAAGGGTTACAACCTTGGTCCTTGTTTGGTTTAAGGGTTGTAACCTGGCTTCCGGAATAGTACTTTCGTCCTCTCTTCGTATATTGCCTAGCTCTAGTTATTTAATATGTTCTCTAGTTACTTTATCTCACCTGTTCATATGACTACTTGCTTTGCATAACTCTTAAAAGATCGTTTGCTTAACAAGTCTACTTTTACTTGTGTTTACTAAATGCTTTACTTACTGCCTTCTTATGTTCGGGTTAAGTGCATTGGTACTGCACGAATCTCGATCCTCCTTTACTTATTGCTTTCTCTCCTTGTTGAATGCTAATGACTGCCGGTTTTAAGTTCATAGTTCGGCCTCCTTTGTGGTACTTGCTATTTGGGGTCTGACCCCACTGGTTTTGCATGGCCAGGTTCTGATAGAAGAGCCCGAAGGATCTACCGCACCATCTACTCGACGGTGACCAGCCGGAGCACCAGAGTGCCTCAGTGGGTTCTTCTTCATTCTCCCACTGATATGTAAATTCTCCTCTTGTAACGTTTAGCCCCGAGCACGTGTTTAGCTCGTGTTTTGGTATTTTCCTTGATATTGTAGCCTACGGGCATAAACATGATATGTGTATTCTAGACTATAGGTAGTCCTTATCATGTACGACAAATACTCTAGCTAGTCCTCAGTTCTGTGGTGCTGGCTTCATGATCAGTCATGTATATATGGTTCGGGACGCCTTACTATTGTATGTATGATGATCGTACTCTTTGCTCTTGTATAATTGCCTGTGATTGAGATACCTAGGATTGTTAAACCTTAGGACGGACTGATGGCTTGTAAAGTAACCCCCATGTCTTGACAGCTTATACGTGATTTCAGAGTATTAACGTACTTTAGGATTGCGTAGCTGGCTGTGTCCGCCTCCGTCCAGCATTCTGGTTCTGGGGCGTGACATGGTTTTAGTGGTAACCCATGCAGGTCTCGATTTTTAGATTTGTGGGGGTTACCATGTTTAGATATCTCAATCACGATTATCTTTATTGATCTCCTTCGGATTATTCTCTATCTCTGATACTTGACTTGATATCTGTTTTGATCGTTGGTCATTCCTGTTTCCATGATTTGATCTTGTGTCCTTCAACGTTCAAGGGCACTGTTCTTGATCCCTCTGATTATCTTGTTCGTATTTTGCCGAGGGCGGCTCAGCATTCTTTAGCCATGCCAGTTATGGAGGATCAGTCTCAGCATGCAGACAGAGATATCAGTCCATCTCGATCAGCCAGTCTCTTCTGTCTTCGTATCTTGAGACAGGTGATAAGTTCATGCATCTGTTTCAACTACGATGATACGTCCTAGGTAGAGTCATGTCTTGAACTAAGTCATTGGTACCGACTTACCTTGAGGCTTGACTTTTATCCATTTTTGGGAGTCAGCTTAGGCCAGCGAGGACGTTGGTTTCTACACAACTGTCTCAGGAGACATATTGATCCATATGCCTCCAGCCCTTCTTGATCATGATTGTATTTGTTCTTGTGCATTTATTTACCGCTTACGCATTTAATTACATTACTGATTGTTTTACTTTACTTATATGTCGTGCTTGATTTATTGAGATTGTTGAGTTCCTGGAGCTTTTGTTTTGTTATCTTGCTCGACTAGCCTCAGGAAATTTCGAGGACGGAATTTTTCTAAGGGGTGGAGAGTTGTGAGGCCCGCCTCACTGTATCAGTATTTTATACGGATACATATTTATTTGAGCTGTATTTCGTATTTTCTGAATTTTGAGAATATTTAAAGTTGCTAAATTGTCATTGTACGGATTTCTGACAATTGTCGGGTGACCAGTATACTGGCTTGTTTCATTTATTTTGGTATGAATCATGATTTGGTTTTAATTTGATTTGACTTGGTTTTATTGGTTTGGTTTAACATGGTTTGGTTTGGCTTGGACTTGGTTTGGTTTAATTGGTTCCTTATGAGAGAGGTGTATGGTTTAGATTGAGTGGAGAGGAATGAATGGTAGAGATTTCTTGGGCTTGTTATATAAGCCACCTACCACTCTCTCTCCTCCATTATTCATTTTTATTTTCCATCTTCATCTTCTTCTTCTTTCCTTCTTCACCAAGGAGGAGAGGCAAGTACACCTTGCCGAACCTTGAACAAATTTACTTTTGATTGTTCCATCTTCTTCCTTGCATGATTCTAAGCATGTTTAGAACTTAGAGTTTTTGATTTTACCGGGTAGATTCTTGTAGATCTAAGTTTACATTATTTTCGGTTTTCTTGGGTTTTGATCTTCCAAACTTACTTGTTTACGAAAACTAGTAGTTCCATGTTGTAGAGAATTCAATTTCATACAGTTTTGGCTTTTGTTTCGCTTGATTTCGACTCCGGATGAGGAAGTTATGGCCATTACAAGTTTTTGGAACTTTCATGGCTGAACTTGCTGTTTGGGGACGATGAACCTCTTGCGCCCGGGAGGCCATGCGCCGGGAGGCCATGCGCCGTGAAGTCCCGGCAACGCATCCCTTAAACTCCGAGCGTGTCATGCGCGTAGGTTCCCTACGCGCATGTACTGAAGACGCAACGTGAGTTTCCCATGCGCCGATTCGTGCAGAAATCTCATGCGCCGATTCGTGCAGGAATCTTATGCGCCGATTTGTACAGGAATCTCATGCGCCAATTCGTGTAGGAATCTCATGCGCCGATTTGTGCAGGAATCTCATGCGCCGATTTGTGCAGGAATCCCATGCGCCGATTTGTGCAGGAATCTCATGCGCCGATTTGTGCAGGAATCTCATGCGCCGATTCGTGCAGGAATCCCATGCGCCGATTTGTGCAGGAATCTCATGCGCCGATTCGTGCAAGAATCCCATACGTCGATTTGTGCAGGAATCTCTTGCGCCGATTCGTGCAGGAATCCCATGCGCCAATTTGTGCAGGAATCCCATGCGCCGATTCGTGCAGGAATCCCATGCGCCGATTTGTGCAGGAATCTCATGCGCCGGAATTGCTCTATTTTACTGTTTTTGCCTGTTTAAGTTGTTTTGTAGCTAGATTCTTGAAAACTCAAAACATAAAAGTTGTAGATCTTTTCCTTGGCTTCAAGAATATATATATATAATATTAATTAACTAAGCAAGTTTCTTTTATTTTAATATGGAGCTCCTGGTTGTACTGTACATTTTCTATTCTTGGCCTATATTGCGACGACCCACTTAATAGCTTGTTATTTCTTAAATGAATGAAATTGCTTGACACGACAGTAACCCGTAGTGGTGCACTCCTGATTAATGACCTGACATGACCTGATAGTGGCCCGTCGTGGCGCACTCTTGACCAGTAAACTTGACATGATAATGACATGATAGTGGCCCGCCGTGGCGCACTCTTGACATGATAAACCTGACATGACCAGTATGAATGGCTTGGACACCGTGGGTGATTGTGTTTGTACAAATGAAACCGTCTTGTCTTGCATCATGTCTAGGCCATGAATCCCTGGTTTCCCACGGTCAAGGATTCATACTGAATTTGGCTAGGTTAATGACTAGATTGATCAAATAGTTAATGGAGAATTTCCCAGTTACCTGTTGCCCCTTTGGTCCCGGCCTTATATATATACATGGAAATTGTTGCTATCCGTCGAGATGAGCGCACTTCCAGCCCGCCGTCGAGCGTGGTACCTTAGGACATATGTATCTTACTACAGTGTGTCTGCTATATCTTGCTATCTTTTCCTTTTTTACTGGGATCACTCAGGTAGTAACAAACAGGTAACCGGACTTAGAATTCTCGCTGCATCTTGTTAGTAAATAGGCTTGTGATAACCCTAGCTAGTTCATGTAGAAAGCCGTAGGCAATGATTGGCCGTGAATGTTGGATGGAGTTCAGTCTGTCTAGTCTTGTCTTGATCTTGTACTTGATTGTTACATGTCCTGATTTCTTACTTTATCTTGCCGATAAATTATGGGAGAAACCAAGTTCTGTTCAGACGAAGGGTTACAACCCCGGTCCTTGTTTGGTTTACGGGTTATAACCTGGTTGTCTGAATAGTCCCATGGTTATCTCATCGTATATCACCTTTCCAGTCTAAGTCTTGTTTAGATCCAGTTCCTAATTGTTTCCAGGATAATGACTGCAATGATTGTCACTCTAATGTATTGTACTCTGTATTGTCACTTCCTGTTTGTCACTCTCTGAGTGTCACTTAATGATTGTCACCTTTAGCAATAAATGATCAGAGACTAAGTTCTGTTCAGGCGAAGGGTTACAACCTTGGTCCTTGTTTGGTTTAAGGGTTGTAACCTGGCTTCTGGAATAGTACTTTCGTCCTCTCTTCGTATATTGCCTAGCTCTAGTTATTTAATATGTTCTCTAGTTACTTTATCTCACCTGTTCATATGACTACTTGCTTTGTATAACTCTTAAAAGATCGTTTGCTTAACAAGTCTACTTTTACTTGTGTTTACTAAATGCTTTACTTACTGCCTTCTTATGTTCGGGTTAAGTGCATTGGTACTGCACGAATCTCGATCCTCCTTTACTTATTGCTTTCTCTCCTTGTTGAATGCTAATGACTGCTGGTTTTAAGTTCATAGTTCGGCCTCCTTTGTGGTACTTGCTATTTGGGGTCTGACCCCACTGGTTTTGCATGGCCAAGTTCTGATAGAAGAGCCCGAAGGATCTACCGTACCATCTACTCGACGGTGACCAGCCGGAGCACCAGAGTGCCTCAGTGGGTTCTTCTTCATTCTTCCACTGATATGTAAATTCTTCTCTTGTAACGTTTAGCCCCGAGCACGTGTTTAGCTCGTGTTTTGGTATTTTCCTCGATATTGTAGCCTACGGACATAAACATGATATGTGTATTCTAGACTATAGCTAGTCCTTATCATGTACGACAAATACTCTAGCTAGTCCTCAGTTCTGTGGTGCTGGCTTCATGATCAATCATGTATATATGGTTCGGGATGCCTTACTATTGTATGTATGATGATCGTACTCTTTGCTCTTGTATAATTGCCTGTGATTGAGATACCTAGGATTGTTAAACCTTAGGACGGACTGATGGCTTGTAAAGTAACCCCCATGTCTTGACAGCTTATACGTGATTTCAGAGTATTAACGTACTTTGGGATTGCGTAGCTGGCTGTGTCCGCCTCCATCCAGCATTCTGGTTCTGGGGCGTGACATGGTTTTAGTGGTGGCCCACGCAGGTCTCGATTTTTAGATTTGTGGGGGTTACCATGTTTAGATATCTCAATCACGATTATCTTTATTGATCTCCTTCGGATTATTCTCTATCTCTGATACTTGACTTGATATCTGTTTTGATCGTTCGTCATTCCTGTTCCCATGATTTGATCTTGTGTCCTTCAACTTTCAAGGGCACTGTTCTTGATCCCTCTGATTATCTTGTTCGTGTTTTGCCGAGGGCAGCTCAGCATTCTTTAGCCAGGCCAGTTATGGAGGATCAGTCTCAGCATGCAGGCAGAGATATCAGTCCATCTCGATCAGCCAGTCTCTTCTGTCTTCGTATCTTGAGACAGGTGATAAGTTCATGCATCTGTTTCAACTACGATGATACGTCCTGGGTAGAGTCATGTCTTGAACTAAGTCATTGGTACTGACTTACCTTGAGGCTTGACTTTTATCCATTTTTGGGAGTCAGCTTAGGCCAGCGAGGACGTTGGTTTCTACACAACTGTCTCAGGAGACATATTGATCCATATGCCTCCAGCCCTTCTTGATCATGATTGTATTTGTTCTTGTGCATTTATTTACCGCTTACGCATTTAATTACATTACTGATTGTTTTACTTTACTTATATGCCGTGCTTGATTTATTGAGATTGTTGAGTTCCTGGAGCTTTTGTTTTGTTATCTTGCTCGACTAGCCTCAGAAAATTCCGAGGACGGAATTTTTCTAAGGGGTGGAGAGTTGTGAGGCCCGCCTCACTGTATCAGTATTTTATACGGATACATATTTATTTGAGCTGTATTTCGTATTTCCTGAATTTTGAGAATATTTAAAGTTGCTAAATTGTCATTGTACGGATTTCTGACAATTGTCGGGTGACCAGTATACTGGCTTGTTTCATTTATTTTGGTATGAATCATGATTTGGTTTTAATTTGATTTGACTTGGTTTTATTGGTTTGGTTTAACATGGTTTGGTTTGGCTTGGACTTGGTTTGGTTTAATTGGTTCCTTATGAGAGAGGTGTATGGTTTAGATTGAGTGGAGAGGAATGAATGGTGGAGATTGCTTGGGCTTGTTATATAAGCCACCTACCACTCTCTCTCCTCCATTATTCATTTTTATTTTCCATCTTCATCTTCTTCTTCTTTCCTTCTTCACCAAGGAGGAGAGGCAAGTACACCTTGCCGAACCTTGAACAAATTTACTTTTGATTGTTCCATCTTCTTCCTTGCATGATTCTAAGCATGTTTAGAACTTAGAGTTTTTGATTTTACCGGGTGGATTCTTGTAGATCTAAGTTTACATTATTTTCGGTTTTCTTGGGTTTTGATCTACCAAACTTACTTGTTTACGAAAACTAGTAGTTCCATGTTGTAGAGAATTCGATTTCATGCAGTTTTGGCTTTTGTTTCGCTTGATTTCGACTCCGGATGAGGAAGTTATGGCCATTACAAGTTTTTAGAACTTTCATGGCTGAACTTGCTGTTTGGGGACGATGAACCTCATGCGCCCGGGAGGCCATGCGCCGGGAGGCCAAGAAGGTAAGAAGAGAGGTCCAGGAGCTCCGGGCCATGTTCCATGTCCGAAAAAATTGCCAAGACCTCAGGATACGACAACCGTATCCTGCTGCGTGGAGAGATGTCCCATTCCCACCAAAATATAAACCATTCCACATCAACCCATATGATGGGAAGACATCTGCAAGCAGGTACATCACCTACTTTAAAGTCACAACCGACCATCTCCCTCATGACGACGCCATCATTACGCGGCTGTTCATTGGAGCATTGGAAGGGGTCGCCTTCGACTGGTACCGCAACTTGCCGGACAACTGCATCCATTCTTTCACCGGCTTCAAACGCATATTCCTGGAGAGGTTCTACGATGTAGGACAAGACGTGACAATGTCCACCCTCATGGACGTTGTCCAGGGAAAAAAGGAGCTGACAAGAAACTACATCGAGCGGTTTCGCCCAACCGCGATGAAGTTGCCTTCCGGTAACCCGGATTCCTTCTTAATTGAAATTTGCCAAAAGAGTCTGCTTCCCACTATCAGCCTCTGGATGGGCGAAAGTCACTTTAAGGATTGGAAGACTTTCATTATTAGCGCCACTAGCGCAGAAGACAAGTTGAAGAAAGCTCGTCAATTGGGATTGCATGTCTCGGAAGGAGAAGACAAGGGCAAACGCCCTAACGGCAACAATGGGGGTAATCCCTCGAACAATCGGGACAACAAGGCAAACAGGCTATGGTGGCCGACACAGCGCCGAAGCCTGAACCGAAGCCAGTAGAAAAGTAGTGGCCTCAGATGCCTATTCCTTCGAAGACGGCCATGTCAAGCCCATCTTGGACATGCTCATACAAGGAGGCCGAATTCAGCTCCCTCCTCCAAGACGTGAACCTCGACCTGCAGAATTGGAGAACCCCAAGTACTGCCACTACCATCACTATGTCCACCATGCTACACATGACTGCTACCAACTGAAGCGATACATCCAACATCTCATCGATTCTAAGGCCCTGGCCATTGATTTCGAAGAGGTGACTGTAGCAGCCAACATGGTGTCAGTACAATTCGGCAACTTCCCTCCGACAGAGACTCAAGATGGAGTAGTGCCTGTCCCCAGAGCAAAGATGGAGGTCGCCAACCTTCCATCTTCCCGAGACCGGGCTGCTGGCCTAGTGCCCCTTACCACATCACGGGGGGAGATCATGTGGGTCCATCCAGACTTGGTACCTGAGGTGACTCAGTTCGTAACTCCCTCCACCAGCAAAAAAAAGAATAGAAAAGTCAAATCATGCCACATAATCTTGACAGATGTCGAAGAAGCTACTGTTGTTACCCGCTCCGGCGCACAAACCCAACCTCCACCAGGTAACCCGGCTGAAGATCATCAGCCAACAGCTGCTGATGCTCCAGGACCTTCGCAGCCTTCGACGACCGACAAGCCTAGGCCGAAGGAGACTCGCTTTGACAAGCCGCTCCGAAGAGAGACGCCTCAGGGACTGGAGAGGCCTTACAACTTCGACCTCTTGGCTCAATTGGCCAACACACCGGCCAAATTATCGCTATACGAGCTCCTGAGACTCTCTAAGGACGTTCGCGTCGCGCTTAGCGAGGCACTCCAGAATGCCGACGCATATCTGGCTCAATCCAACCTCACTGGAGAAAGTTCGCCTACAGATCTCCAGGACAGCGCTTGTGCAGGCGCAATACCCAACATCGTCTTCACTCCGCAGGATATGCTTATCAAAACCAACCTGCATGATCGCCCTCTGTATTACACTGGGTACATTGGCGATATCAAGGTAGACCGGATGCATATTAACCCCGATTCCTCCATAAGCATCATCCCGAAGAGCCTACTACATTATCTGCACATCCCAATGCATTGCTTGACGCCAACAAGCACCGACATCAGCGGTTTCAATTCAGGCAGGAGCTATCCGATCGGAAAGATTCGCTTGAAATGCCAAATCGGCGATCTTCAGTCAGAAGTGACCTGTTATGTCATAGATGCGGATACTTTCTATAATATTCTCCTGGGGCATCCTTGGATACACAATTACATGATCGTGCCCTCCACACTGTACCAGTGCTTCAAGTACGTCGACAAGCATGGCTTCGTGAGGACAGAATTTGCCGATATTGATCCCTTCAAAGGGGTCGAATCCTACTACTCAGACTCATGCTTGTATGAGAAGTCGAAAAAGCATCTCGCCGAAGGAGATACTCAAGCTCAAACTGAGGCAGCAACTAGATCAGAAGAACCTCTGACGATCCACCTCCAAGCCCGTAAACCTGGCATAACTGCGCCCCTTACAGCCACTCTGCGTAAGGACGCAATTAGCCTCTCTGCATAGGAGGAGCAGATGATAATCCGACTGCCAAGGTCTGGCCAAGCGCCAAGACTCACGACAGAGCCACTGTCAATCAGGCTGCCTAAAGCTAGCCAGCAGCAAACAAAGGATCTCAATCCCTCTGTCAAGCCAATGACGATTCGTCTTCCCAGAATGAATCGGCAGCCGAGCGCTAAGCCGGGGACTGCTAGCCAGCCACCAACTCCCCGCCCAGCACCGAGCACCAAGCTGGGGGTGGATAGTACGCCAACAACTCCACGTTCTGCTCCACCCATGGAGCCCCTGATGATTAAGCTGCATAAGTCTCAGTCTTCATTTACACAGGGGGTAGCTAAAGAAGAGTCAGAACTGGCCAAGTATGTGGCTGCTTACACTGATGCGCCATCTGCAGATGATGTAATCCTACTGGAAAAGATACCTTACTTCATCAATAAAGGGCTATCTTTGAATTATCTCGAGCTTAATAGGCTTTGTACAATGTATGCTATAGAATACGGTATAGGCACTCACCTGCACACACAGGTAACAAATGTCTACACCGCAAACCAACTTACACAAGTGGAAGACGCTTACCGCATAATCGAGGAAGAGAATCATCCAATCATCTTCGGCCGGAAGAATGATCCACAACCCTTCAGGGTAGAAGATGTTGATCTCGAACCCGACACCGGGAGATTGCCCCTTTATCTGTATAGTTCCCAATCCAAGTACCTCATGCAAAAATAAGGGTATGATCTGGAAACTACATCAGGCCTAAACTACGGCACAGGACGGCTGTTACCTCTACAGTCGCTGGTCCCGGCTGGGAAACCATGAGATTATTACAGCAAAACCAGATGTGGGCTGGGTTATGTTACACCGGCAACAACCCCTGAAAGCTCGGACGAGGAATGCGACTGGCACTCACACTCAATCGGATCACCCACTTCCGATTCAGATGTCAGCATCGGGGACATGCTCAAACAAGTCTGGTCCGTCAATATGGCATTTGCCGACGCCTACGAAGAAGATGAAGACATTCCTGAACTTCTTGAGTTAGAGCCGTGGGCACAACAACTAGATGCGCAGTGGAAGAAGCGGTTCGAACAAAGAGAGCCTCCCACTGAGGATGAGGTTGTACAAGTCGATCTCGGTGATGAGTCATCTCCAAAGCCCATCTTCGTCAGCAAGAATCTGACTGACGAAGAGCGAGAATCACTACTACAACTCGTCAGAGAATACATCGACGTGTTCGCCTGGAGCTATGAAGATATGCCAGGACTGAACCCCGAGGTTGCACGCCACAAACTTAACATCCGTCCGGACGCAAAACCGGTAAAGCAACAACAACGACGGTTCCGCCCTGACATCATGAATGCCATTGAATCTGAGGTCAATAAACAGATAACCAGTAGTTTCATCCGCAAGGAACAGCATCCAGACTGGGTCGCCAACATAGTACCAGTCCTCAAGAAAAGTGGAAAGATTCGAATCTGCATTGACTTTCATAATCTGAATGAGGTGTGTCCTAAGGATGAGTTCCCTCTCTCTATCATAGACATCATGATTGACAACACCTGCGACTTTTAGCGTATGTCATTCATGGATGGTTTCTCGGGGTACAACCAAATCAAGATGTTCCCTGATGATGAAAAGCATACATCATTCCGAACACCAATTGGCACATACTGCTATACAGTCATGCATTTCGGTTTAAAGAATGCTGGCGCCACCTATCAAAGAGCTATGAGCATCATCTTTAGAGACCACCCGTACAAGACAGTGGAATGCTACGTCGACGACATCGCCATCAAAAGTCGCTCTAAGGAAGTTCATCTGCATGATCTGAGGACAGTGTTCGATCTGATGCGAGCGCACAATTTAAAAATGAATCCCACAAAATCCTTCTTGGGCGTATCCAGCGGAAAGTTCTTGGGTTTCATCATTACCTCCCAGGGTATCCACGTAGACCCTGAGAAGACGAAGGCAATCATGGAGATGGGTCCCCCGAGAAATCTTCGTGAACTCCGAGGCCTTCAAGGGAGGCTAGCCTACATCAGGAGGTTTATCTCCAACCTCTTCGGACGGTGTCAGCTATTCACCTACCTCATGAAGAAAGGCATTTCATTCGTATGGGATGAAGAGTGCCAGCGCGCCTTCGATAGCATCAAAGAATATCTGACGAACACTCCAGTCCTGGTAGCCCCAGTTGCTGGAAAACTATGCCTGCTCTATGTACGAGTTATGGAACATTCTCTCGGTGTTCTGTTAGCACAAAACAATGAGGCAGGCCATGAGAAATCTATATATTACCTCAGCCGAATGATGATGGGGCCGGAGCATCGATACACCGCCGTAGAAAAAGAGTGCCTTGCTCTGGTTTTCACCATTCAGAAGACGCGACACTACATCACGGGGCAAACCATCTACGTCATATCAAGAGTCAACCCCCTCAGGGTCCTCATGACTAAACTAGGCGGACTAAGCTCTCGTCTCACTACCTGAGCGTTATTACTGTCTCCCTACCACATGATCTTCGTCCCGCAAAAGGCTGTTAAATGTCAAGCACTGGCAGACTTTTTAGCAGCTCATCCAGGCTCGGAGTCAACCAAAATAAACGAAGAGATTCTAGATGAGGTCGCCAATTCAAATGTGGCCTCCCATGATACCGTATGGCAAATGTTCTTCGACGGCGCTTCCAGAACTGGGCCCAAGGACAACATCGTCGCTGGAGTCGGAGTAGTACTGATTTCTCCCACCGGGCTAGCGATCAATCGAGTTTATTCCCTCACAGAGCCCTGTTCAAATAATGTGGCCGAGTATAATGTTTTGGTCATTGGCCTCCGACTTGCAAAAGAGCTGTGGGTAGAGCACCTGGAAGCATACGACAATTCGCAGCTAATCGTCAACCAGATCCGGGGCTCATACGAAGTGCGTCATGAAGACATGATCCCCTATCACCAAATAGCAATTGACATCATCTCGTCCTTGGAAGGGTTCTTCATAGGACACGTTCCCAGGCTCCAGAACATTGAAGCCGATGCCCTAGCAGGCTTTGCCGCTTCCTTAGCAGTTCCAAATCATGCCCATCATCTGGTTGAAATCATAGGTCGTGAGTTGGTCTGTCCCAGAAATAATGTTCAATGTGTTGAGAGTTACTCCACGCTGACAGTCGACGAAGCATCAGACTGGAGACAACCATTCATTGACTTCGTAGTCTACGACATCCTGCCAGAGAATCCGAAGGAAGCCACTTCTATCAGAAGACGTTCCCTCAAATTCTTCTACGATACAGAGACGAAAATGTTGTATCGGCAATCATACGATGGATTACTGCTTCGATGTCTGTCAAATACAGAAGCTAAAGAAGCCATGCATGAAGCTCATAATGGCATCTTTGGGGCCCATCAGCCTGGACCGAAACTACAAGATCGTCTTCGCCGAATAGGCTACTACTGGCCCACGATGGTCGCAGATGCAATAGACTATGCACGAAAATGTAAAGCCTGTCAAGTCCACTCAGATTTCATTTACCAACCATCCGAGTTTCTACATCCGACGGTGGCATCCTGGCCATTCGAAGTATGGAGAATGGACATCATTGGTCCGATCACTCCACCTTCGTCCCGAGGATACCACTTCATACTCACAATCACAGATTAGTTCTCCAAATGGGCGGAGGCTGTTCCGCTGGCAGAAGTGAAGACTTCAAACGTGATCAGCTTCCTCAAGCATCACGTCATTTATCGCTTTGGACTGCCCAGAAGGATCATCCATGATAATGGTCCGCAGTTCGCAAGCCACGCTTTCTATCAGTTTTACGACAAACACCGAATCCAGAATATTGCTTGAACACCATACAACTCGGCGGCTAATGGTCTGGCTGAAGCATTCAACAAAACAATCATCAAGCTTCTCAAGAAGTTCGTGTCATCAAACAAACGCGACTGGAATAAAAAGCTCGACGAATGCTTGTGGGCATACCGTACTACAGTACAGACTGCCACCGGGAACACACCATTCTCTCTAGTATATGGAAGTAAGACAGTTCTTCCACTGGAGACTAAAATCCCCTCGCTCCATGTCGATCTCCCCTACCGATTGACAACAGATGATAATCACCATCGCCGACTGCAAGAGTTAGAGGCCCTAGATGAGAAGCGCCTGTTAGCTCAACAGCGAATCGAGCTATAACAACCACGTATCTTCGGAGCCTTCAACAAAAAGGTTAAAATCAGAACATTCCATGTGGGCGATCTCATTCTGGCAGTTCGGAGGCCGATGGTTATGACTCACAAAACTGTCGGCAAGTTCCAACCAAAGTGGGAAGGCCCGTTCATCATCGATGCTGTATTCTCCAATGGAGCTTACAGCCTCGTAAAACAAAATGGAGACTTGCTCATGTTGCCCATCAACGACAAGTTCCTAAAAAAGTATTACGTTTGAAACAAATCTTCCAAAATGATGAGTTATGTGCCCTGTGGTACCACCGAACTCACACCCCAACTACAAATTTCCAAAATGATGAGTTATGTGCCCTGTGGTACCGCTGAACTCACATTCCGACTAAAGATTCCCTAAATTGTCGAGTTACGTACCCCTTGGTACCTCTGAACTCATATTCCAAATCCAAATTTCTAAGAGGATGAGTTATGTACCCCCTAGTACCGCTGAACTCACATTCCGACTTCAAATATCCCAGATTGCCGAGTTATGTACCCCCTGGTACCATTAAACTCACATCCGGACTACAAATCCTCCAGATTGTTGAGTTACGTACCCGCAGGTACCGCTGAACTTATATTCTGATCCCAAATCTCTAGATTATCGAGTTATGTACCCACAGGTACCGCTGAATTTATACTCTGGTCACTACAAATGAATTTATATCGCGTCTTTTAGGTGGTAAGTCATGTATGATTATACCTCTGAACTTTTCTCCTAAACGAGCTCACTCCTTATGATCCAATACCCGTACTTTCAGTGCACAAAAAGGGTAACAGATCCAAAGATTTCCGAAACAACCACGTCGATGTTACCTCTGAGTTGTTTCCCTTCCATCAAAAACAAACCGCCCCTCACATAGCAACTTCCACGTCCTCATTACCTCTGAGTTGTTCTATGTCCCCTTTATGGAGCCCACTCATGCCATGTCCTCATTACCTCTGAGTGGGAAGGCTCCATCGAAGAAACCCTCATATTTACCATGTCCTCATTACCTCTGAGTAAGTATGTTGGTTCCTTCCCAACTTATTATCTGTATCCAGAACCAGGGTACGCCAAGGATAATAGGTCCAAAAAAAGTCTCCCATTGGGGCAACTACTACGAGCAAAGAATAGAGCTAATACATTCCGGTCATTCAAAATCGGTTACATTCACATGACTACATCTCATGAGCAAGCCAGAAAAGTTCTTTATCATTTCATTCAGACAAAAAGAAAGAAGATTACATTGATGACTAAAAGAAGCAAAACACAAACTGCAGCTAAAGACAGACAGAAATATCAAGACAAAAGACGAACATTTATGAGAGCCCATGAATCCTAGTTGCGGGGGCACATATACCAATCCCTCAACCATTTTGCATATGAAGGATCTACTTGAGCAAAATCCTCGTCCGGTGTAGGAAGGTCAGAACTCCCAGTACTACCGCCGTCAGACTGGTGCTCCTCCACTACACCAAAATGGCTATTTTGGAACACTATGCATTTTTTAATCTGGAACGCTTATTGGCCATACCTAGGTGCTGAAACGGCATAAAAGTGTTCCAGATCAGAAAAGCATTCATGATATATATATAATTCTAATTTTTAGAAAATTATTTATTTAGGAATGCTTTTATAGTGTTCCAAATAGATTTCAAATTGAGGATGTCATACATGTGCATCTCATGTGCGTACTAGAAAAGTGTTCCAAGAAAAAGAAAAAAATCCCTTTTCCCCTGATATCCTTTATTTCCCCCAAACTCTCCTCTCCCCTCAAATTGACGACCTAGCGACGACGAGATCGCCTCCTTGACGAGCCTCACGACTGGCCAGGGCCGTCGCCCTTCCCTTGTCAACGACGACGGCGAGCTCCCTGACCAGCAGCATAGCATTGAGCCTCGGGCGACCCGACATGCCGGTGTCGACACCGCCTCCGAACACCGTAAGCCAGTGTCGACACCGCCTCCGAACATGCCCTTTCGTCGCCCGAGAAGTCCCGGAGCGACGCAGCCAGGGCCCTGGCCGCGCTGTTCGACGAAATGCACAGCCAGTTCCGCGCTCTCTCCTTGGCCAGCCTCCTCACCTCGGCCGCCAGCTCGAGAAACCTCGTACGGTCGCACCACGCGCTGGCTAGCTCGAGGCCGGCCAGCATCTCCTTGACCCAGGCTGGGGTCGCGGGGGCATAGGGGGTGGGATGCGGTCGACGCTGAGGGATTCGTAGGCGATGCACCAGTCCTGTACGAAAAATTTCCTGTAACAACAAGTATACTTTTCCCAAGATATTTTTTTTTCTTTCCGCGTCTCTTGTTTCCATATGAATAATCTGTTGGCTTTGCTCATTTGCCTCTTCTTCTTGTACTTTCCTCTCCCTTTTATTTCACCATCACCATCATTACTAGCTTTTGCCTTGATTAAACCACAGGAATTTGTTCAGGAATTGAAGAAAAGAAGCTCCTTTCTTTCTCCGTTCTCCAGGTAAAGTTCTTGAGGAATTTGTAGGGATTCCGGTGATTTTTTGCTTCGTTTAGCTCATTTTTCTGTAGATATCATATATTATAGGAATCATCCATGACCATGGGGTCTCTTTCTTTCTTCATGGCAACAGCTTATGGTTTGAGAAGTAATATTGTTGGAATCATCCATCGCCATGGGGTCTCTTTCTTTTTTCATGCTTGGTATTGTCGGATCACTCTGACACAACTCGTCATGGATACGATAACATTTGTTACTATCAATCCTTAGTCAAAAATCTTTTGCAATCAAGACTACATTACTTCTAAAATCCTATATATATATATATATATATATATATAACGCATTATTAATATGTTGCGTTGGAGGGGCAATGCCTGAAATATAGCACATGACAAATTTATATATGCACTTGATGATTTGGAGACAAAGTAGTTGAGCTACGCAAACAAACCCCCCTTGCAAGGAAGTGGTCCTGCATCGATCGGTCACAGCCACAGTATAAGCAAAGGTGCACCTATGCATGCTTATAATATGTCGGACCCCTCGACTTAATTAGGCCACTGAGCTAGCTAGCTAGACAATTCCGGCCAATCGATCGATCGGTATCGTATCGAGAGGCCTTACTAGTTCCGTGTCCACCCATTATGATCATGACAATGACAGACATTTGGTCATTCAGTCATGTTTACATATCTTTCTTTAAGGTTAGCTAGTAGCTAGCTACCTTCTTCTTCTTGTTGTTTTTTCTGTTAAAAGGAAAGCCAAGCTCCCTCCGGCCAGCAGCGCAACAAATCCTATGTGGGCTTATCAGCTTTTGCCTAACACTTGGGAGTGATAATTTTGCTAGCAAATGGTCTTGGCTTGTCTTCTCTCATGTGTTCTATTATTTCCAACTCTCATTGTCATTCTCTTTGTTATTATCATCTTCGTCATCACCATCAGTCCAGTCTGTTGTATCATTGCTATCTTATGTGGATACTCCTTAAGGGGGACTGTGTCCGTAATTCAATCTGTAGCTGATACATATCCATATTGTGTCATATCATATCATCAAAATTAGTCTAATGTTCGTATTGTGTTGTATCATATCTTAATCCTGCAACATTGATCCATAGAATCTAATGGAATTGGTGCTAAATAGGATCTCTATGCCTGTCATATTCCCTACTAGGTGGAGCATGCATCTGACCAGCTTTATAGTTTTTGTCAAAATTACAGCTAACTTCTGGTTACTTATGTTTATAATTGTTCTGAATTCAGAACTTGCAGATCTAAAACACATGGGTGGAAGTATCAGTCGTAACCATATTTGAGAAATCTTATCTTATTGATATGGTTCCAATCTATGTATCCACTTTCACTGTTAGTTTAAATCTTATGTTAACTTCAATCTTCTCTTCCTCAAAGGGTTGAACTAGTGAATATCATAAAGTAAATAACATCAGAGCCCTTTCTTGGTCTTAACCATTTGAGTTTGGAATAACATTCCTTAAAACCTTTCGATTTCATTTTCTTCCAGGTCTTCATACTTTTGAGAAAAATTGTAATACTCCACAATTAAATACTTTTACGTTTATCTTTTACTTGTGACATTTGACATTTGTGACATTTGACATTCTAACTCAAGTGTGCATGATGTATTATATCATTTTTTAATTTGGAAAAGTGGATATGCTAAGATATGATATATATTTTGTAATTTAGTGGCTGACACTTTTTGCAATCAATTATGTGACATGAGCTCATTAACCATTTGCTTGATTGCAGGATATTGTTGGGCAGGAAAGGTTTCATGCTTTAGGTCCAATATGTAATGCCCCGCTCCGTACATTACGCTGAGACATTGACTCAGCGAGTCGCGTTGACCGAAAGAAATGTATCGATGCGAATCGATACGAGAGTTACGTTGTCCCGAGCAACGCATCGAACTAAGTCGATACGAAGAGTTGCCTTGCCCCGAAAGAATGCATCGAGTTGAATCGATACGAAGTGCCGCGTTGCCCCGAAGGATGAGTGCGTTGAATCGGCTCGAAGATTCTAAGAAATCAAATCGACCAAGGCGCAAGTCCGAATCGATGCAAGTATTGATTTTAGTTGGTTTCGTATACATGTTATACATTGACGGGAAAATATTAGAGGTCGATCTTTTGCAATATTTAGTAAGGGGTCCGCGAAATCAAATTGTCGCCTTGCGATGGGCTGAGACTTGGGCACGCTAAGGCAAATTGGACGTATGACTCAATGAAGCACGAAGTGCTCGAATGACTAAGTCAGGAGAGTGGCCGTGCAACGAAGTTAAGAAATCGAGCCGTATCGGCTCGGTGAAACGACGAAGGCATATCGACTTAAGGTGGGAGGATTGACTTCTTTTTACTCCTTCATTCGATAAGTCAAATATATTATTGTATGCTAAGTTAACCTATCGGCGCCACGGGCGTGGTCCGATCGGAGATAAATCATAGTGTGTGTCGAACACTAAGTTAGAACAATTGAAATGAAATGTGCATCGTATGCACGAGTCGTTATGGAATATTGGATATCGCAAAGGCGAGCGTCTCGGTGCGCAAGCCGTAAGAACATGGGATAACTGTACTCGGCGAGTGCCTTAGTGCACGAACCATACCGTGCCTTGCTACACGAGTTAGACGACTAGAATATTGAAAGACAATAGGCGAGCGCCCTAGCGCGCAAGTCCCGAACATTGAATGCTAAGTTATAGAACATAGGAATACGGTCGAAACGTGCCTACGCGCACGGGATTATAAAAGATGGCATCGTTGCGAGAGAATACAGTCGTGGCATGAATGTGGCAGAACTGTCGGATATGACATGGTGCCTCGAAAGGTGTTCGAGACCTTCGGGTCGTTCGGTTGACGAGCATTGAGTTGAGGCACGATGCCATTGAATCATTGAAAGGAAGTATGAAATGTAAGAACACAGAAAGTTAACGAAAGAGATACGAGACGATAAGTCTGAGTCTCGGACTCAAGACTATGTTTGGTTGTTTGAATTTGATTGCTTGAATGATAGGGCGTTGCATGGTCGAATGGGATGGACTTGAGATTAAATGTGATAATTGCCCGTGCATGGGTGTTTCCCCCAAACGGTTAAATGCCGGAGCACCCCGGAACCGCTTGGCCGCGGAGGGAATCGAATAATCTTTGTAGGCGCACATCCTTAAACGAGTAGCGCTTGTCTTATAGATGGAAAAAGATGCAAATGATGGCATACAGCGGGAACGTTTCGGTTGTTGGGCCCGCAACCCACCCGTGAAACGTCGGGCAGCCCGATGAATATTAAGAAAAGAAGGAGAGAAAAGAAAGGAACTCCTTTAGTCCATTCCGGCGCGGATACGCCAATGGCCCTCATATAGTTAAGGAATGGTGGGTTGAAAGTGTAGGCGCGTATGCGTCCCGCATAGAGATTCTGCTTAGGGATGCACATATAACATGACAGGGAAGGAATGCGGTGTATTCACCTTGCGTCGGAGCAAGGGCGAGTGCGTCGACTTGGTAAGTCGTGCCACGAATCAAACACGAGATTGCTTGTTTGCTTGCCTATTCAATTCGATAACATGCTGCTATGCTAACTTGCTTTACGTTTCCAAATATGCCATGAAATTGACTCTAAGGAGAACATAGCAAGATCATAAGCTAAGTTGCATGATTCAACATAAATATTACAATGTCGGTTTGGAAAGATGATCTTTGCTTCAGTACATGCGAGGACGAACGTACTGATCCCCCACCAGCTTCATGCAGGGTGCAGGGAATGGATTGCTCGCGGCGAAGCGTTGCTTGAACGTGTTAAGGCTTGGAATGCCGAAGCGCATTGAAGAGTGCTATCGCATTGACGCTCGGACTACGCAGCTGGATTGATGCGGCCGAGATATAGAATGCATGATGTGTGGAACGGTGAAATCCTTTGTGGGCAAGAGAGAACCTGAGTGTTGTAGCCAATCTGGCATATATTGTTAGGCTATCGAAAGCCATTGTAATCTCAATTTCAGATATCAATAAAGAGAATTCTTTTGTATACTCTGTTTTCCTTTCGTTGTTAATATCGAATAAAAAGATAACCATTTGAGAACTTGTCATCTTGCCTTGTACGAGTGCAACTCCAAGCTCGTGCGGCATCACGCCTCCTGCGAGGACGATGATTCGGGTGATTCCGGGTCGGGGCGTGACAAATTGGTATCAGAGCCCTAGGCTCAATTTCCTCTGGACGCTCGCTTCATTACAATTCGAAAAGTTGCCCACCACCACTTGATATCACGCTTGACTCTACTCGATGCCGTACTGGATGTTCCATACAATAAGTCTAATACAATCGTGTAATTTTGCCGCATGTGTTTTGGAAATTACATGATGTTTGCTAAGAAAGTCGCGAAGGGTATATTGCATTGAATGCAAACGAGCCGTAAAAATATTAGTTGCTGCAAGCGCAACAAATTGTAAAATATGATTTGAGATGTTGTCGCAATATAACATGTTGAAAGAGAAATAAAATGATGCACGAAGTGCAACGAGTAATGGTGAATATGCGTTAAAATGAAAGTGAGAAGTGATAAGCCAATACCGAATGTGTTAAACGGATTTGGGCATTGACTTGGAAAGTCAGGAATAATCGATGCACGATGTGCAACGCGTATTGGAAAGTAAAATCATTGCACGTGGTGCAACGCATATCGAATTAATCGTTGCACGGAGTACAAAGGAAATTGAAAATGAATCGTTGCACAAAGTGAAATAAGATATCGGAGATAAATCGTAGCACGATGTGCAACGCGTATCGGAAGTTAAATTTGTTGCACGGGGTGCAACGCATATCTAAATAAATTGTTGCAAGAGATGCAACGTAAGGAAAGAATTGAAATCATAAATCGATAGAACGAATCGTTCGGTTGCACACCACACTTATGTTGGTAAACGAGAACATTGACCGAGTTGTGTCGTATTTTGATAGAATCAAAGCTACGGTTGTGATCAAGCACGATCACTGCGGAAATCGTGAGTCGAAAGAGATTGTCGGTTTATACTAAGTATAGTGCGAGGGAAATGAATTGATTCCGAGTGGTATATGCCATACCACGTAGGCGATGAATGACTCGATTTTGAGTGGTATATGGTATAGCACTTGTACGATGAATTGTATCGACGCGTTGTGAGAATTGCGGAAGGTTTGTCCGCAACGGACGGGAGAGTACCGAGACTCGATTGGAAAATTTGTACGACTGTATGTTGATGCAAGTGTTCTTCGAAAATCGGTTGGGTCGATAAGGCGAGACTCGTATCAATGGACGATACGTCGGACGAGAATGATAGGTCGGTTGGACGACCGAGACTAGTGAAACGATTATGTCTTGACGTAATAATCGGACCGACGGGAAAGGGAAACTCGAGCTTACAAATGAGTCGCACGACTTGCGATCTTGATAGAAATGTTGGGCGAGACGAATCGAATCGTACGACTTGCGATCTCGATAGAAATGTTCGGCTAGGCGAATCGAATCGCACGACTTGCAATTTCGATAGAAATGTTAAGCGATGCAAATTGTAATTGAATCGCACGATGTGCGACTTCGGTGAAGAGTTGGTTGACGTAAGAAACCGTGCCTAAGAAATAGTTGGTTTTGTTACGGCGACACTCATTTGAGTACGACTGAAAACACGCAAAACTTAGAGGGCGAGATCGTATAACTCGAGGGCACGATGTTGGATAATCGGTAACTCGGTTACGCGATCAAAGTATAGCGGGATACGGCAAATCGGAGAACGAGTGGATGCGTATGGAAAAGTTAGTTGAGAACTTGGATGTATGCGTTGCGAGTTAAGTCGACGTTGAAACGGATTTGAAGTCGACCCACTTGCTATCGAAATTGATATGAACTATCAAGATCGATACGCAAGGAAACGTAAGCACGATGTGAGAATACAAAATGGAGTGCGCCTTGCGCTATCAAAATTTTGTAAGTAACAATACGAGAATGAACGAACTTGGTTGATCGTAAATTTGGTGATTAATCAAGACGAGACTATAAGTCATCGGCGATTATTCGATGCGTATAGCATCTCGTGTGTCGACCGCGAAATAAGATAGACTCGAACTCGATACGAGTAGATGTTTCGTAAATTGTAAAATCATCGACGGTAGGGCATGACTTGACCCGGAAGATAGTTGCGCATCAGTTGCGCCAATAGAAGTGATTTTGTCCGAAATTGGGTAGTCGCATAGAATCGTCGGAACGTGATTTGGCTCCAAAGTAAGATATAGCATGGTTCATAGTAAACTGTCCTTCGGTGATGATCCACAATTATCGAGCGTAGCTTCGGGGCAGCTGCTAGAAGACTTGATCGCCAAAGCAAATTGAATGCTGCAGACCGTAAGATGACCCATGCGATATCGCATATGAGATTGCACCGATAACAAATATAACACGGTGCATGTTGACGATAAGTCTAGGCGATCGAAAATTGTTGGAACAGCTTTCGATTGAGAATGATATAGTTAGATTTTGAGTATTCGTAGGATGAATACTTGAATGGTTATGTTGGTCGACGATAGAACTTGAAATTCACCAACAAACTTGGTGATTCGGATAGGCGATTGCAGAAATCGTGCTATGCACGAGAGGGAACGATAAGGGAATGGCTTACGAGTCATGTCGTTAGATTCGGATTCACCTTGCAATTGAGCTTGCGTGAATCGAGATTAGGTTCGATGTTGCGAGACGGATAAGTTGGGAATTTGGCTAGTGAATTCCTACTCGTTAGGAAATCGGATGTAAGATGCATCGTAGAGACTTCGTGTCAAGGCGATCGTTGTCTTGAGCACTGTCGCCTTGATGTAAACTTTTGTGTCGGATAGATTGTAGCCTTTGTACAATGTTAATTTAAAGTTACGTCGGAAGAAGTTAAGCACGGTGCTAGGTAAGTCACCTAGCGGACGTAGTCCCGAATGTTGATAAGGAAATCGTAATCGATATTGCATAGTCAGACTTTGAAAATGGTTGGTTGGCGATTTCGAAAGCAAGGCATTGCGAAAGATCGTTGCGATCGAATGCGCGACGGCTTGACGCGACGCATAGAGTTGGTAGTCCATATGAAACCTACGAAATAAGAAATGCGATTTTGAATCACATCGTGTGCCTTGACTTTTGTTGGATGATCGCGTGTGTATCAATATGCATATGCAATGAAATTACGAGAACAAGTGCTAAGGATAAGTCCGATCGAGAGTACGAGATGGCAAGCATAGGATTGAAATTTTCTGTCAGCTTTGTTCCAATTTGCTACCACTGGAATTGGTCGAAATACATATATCTTCGGGATGCCTTGAATATAGGTATGAATCCAAATCGAGTTGTATACAAAATTCAAATCGAGCTGCAGGGATGACTTTGAAATATTAGTGAAAAGCTTGCGAGATAGTATGAAACTGAACAACATTGGTGGGACGAGATCGTGAAACGATCTATAAAACACTTAGTCGGAGTGTTGGTTTTGGTTCGAGGATGAACCTTGTTTTGAGTGGTATATTCTGTAATGCCCCGCTCCGTACGGTGCATTACGCTGAGATATTGACTCAGCGAGTCGCGTTGACCGAAAAAATGTATCGATGTGAATCGATACGAGAGTTACATTGTCCCGAGCAACGTATCGAACTAAGTCGATACGAAGAGTTACCTTGCCCCGAAAGAATGCATCGAGTTGAATCGATGCGAAGTGCCGCGTTGCCCCGAAGGATGAGTACGTTGAATCGGCTCGAAGATTCTAAGAAATCGAATCGACCAAGGCGCAAGTCCGAATCGATGCAAGTATTGATTTTAGTTGGTTTCATGTACAGGTTATACTTTGACGGGAAAATATTAGAGGTCGATCTTTTGTAATATTTAGTAAGGGGTCCGCGAAATCAAATCGTCGCCTTGCGACGGGCTGAGACTTGGGCACGCTAAGGCAAATCGGACGTATGACTCAATGAAGCACGAAGTGCTCGAATGGCTAAGTCAGGAGAGTGGCCGTGCAACGAAGTTAAAAAATCGAGCCACATCGGCTCGGCGAAATGACGAAGGCTATCGACTCAAGGTGGGAGGATTGACTTCTTTTTACTCCTTCATTCGATAAGTCAAATATATCATTGTATGCTAAGTTAACCTATCGACGCCATGGGCGTGGTTCGATCGGAGATAAATCATAGTGTGTGTCGAACACTAAGTTAGAACAATTGAAATGAAACGTGCATCGTATGCACGAGTCGCTATAGAACATTGGATATCGCAAAGGCGAGCGTCTCAGTGCGCAAGCCGTAAGAACATAGGATAACTGTACTCGGCGAGTACCTTAGTGCACGAACCATACCGTGCCTTGCTGCACGAGTTAGACGACTAGAACATTGAAAGACAATAGGCGAGCGCCCTAGCGCGCAAGTCCCGAACATTGAATGCTAAGTTATAGAACATGGGAATACGGTCGAAACGTGCCTACACGTACGAGATAATAAAAGATGGCTTCGTTGCGAGAGAATACAGTTGTGGCATGAATGTGGCGAAACTGTCAGATATGACATGGTGCCTCGAAAGGTGTTCGAGACCTTCGGGTCGTTCGGTTGACGAGCATTGAGTTGAGGCACGATGCCGTTGTATCATTGAAACGAAGTATGAAATGTAAGAACACAGAAAGTTAACGAAAGAGATGCGAGACGATAAGTCTGAGTCTCGGACTCAAGACTATATTTGGTTGTTTGAATTTGATTGCTTGAATGATAGGGCGTTACATGGTCGAATAGGATGGACTTGAGATTAAATGTGATAATTGCCCGTGCACGGGTGTTTCCCCCAAACGATTAAATGCCGGAGCGCCCCGGAACCGCTTGGCCGCGGAGGGAATCGAATAATCTTTGTAGGCGCATATCCTTAAATGAGTAGCGCTCGTCTTATAGATGGGAAAAGCCGCAAATGATGGCATGCAGCGGGAACGTTTCGGTTGTTGGGCCCGCAACCCACCCGTGAAACATCGGGCAGCCCGACAAATATTGAGAAAAAAAGGAGAGAAAAGAAAGGAACTCCTTTAGTCTATTCCGGCGCGGATACGCCAACGGCCCTCATATAGTTAAGGAACGATGGGTTGAAAGTGTAGGCGCGTATGCATCCCGCATAGAGATCCTGCTTAGAGATGCACATATAACATGACAGGGAAGGAATGCGGCGTATTCACCTTACGTCGGTGTAAGGGCGAGTGCGTCGACTTGGTAAGTCGCGCCATGAATCAAACACGAGATTGCTTGTTTGCTTGCCTATTCAATTCGATAACATGCTGCTATGCTAACTTGCTTTACGTTTCCAAATATGCCATGAAATTGACCCTAAGGAGAACATAGCAAGATCATAAGCTAAGTTGCATGATTCAACATAAATATTACAATGTCGGTTTGGAAAGATGATTTTTGCTTCAGTACATGCGAGGACGAACGTACTGATCCCCCACCAGCTTCATGCAGGGTGCAGGGAATGGATTGCTCGCGGCGAAGCGTTGCTTGAACGTGTTAAGGCTTGGAATGCCGAAGCGCATTGAAGCGTGCTATCGCATTGACGCTCGGACTACGCAGCTGGATTGATGCGGCCGAGATATAGAAGGCATAATGTATGGAACGGTAAAATCCTTTGTGGGCAAGAGAGAACCTGAGTGTTGTAGCCAATCTGGCATATATTGTTAGGCTATCGAAAGCCATTGTAATCTCAATTTCAGATATCAATAAAGAGAATTCTTTTGTATGCTCTGTTTTCCTTTCGTTGTTAATATCGAATAAAAAGATAACCATTTGAGAACTTGTCATCTTGCCTTGCACGAGCGCAACTCCAGGCTCGTACGGCATCACGCCCCCTACGAGGACGATGATTCGGGTGATTTTGGGTTGGGGCGTGACACAATATACTATCGCGATGCAGATGGTTTGTATTCGACTTTATTATCTTTTTGCCTTGAATGAAGTTTTGTATTTCTGAAGAACCTAAAATTATGTAATGAAGTCTCATCGGTTATGTAAAATTAAAACCTCATGTGATGTCTCTTAATTTGTTGCTACAGCAGCTCTGTTGGTGTACGACATGATGGACAATGATAGTTTGTTCGAGTTAGAAAGTGGGTTAAAGAACTTCAACAAATGGCATCCAAAGCTATAATTATAGCGATAACTGATTTAGTTAGATCAAAGAAGTTTGATGTTCAAGAGGCTGAAAGGTTAGCCAATAACTTTCTATGTTAAAGCATATAACATACTTAATACTTTCACCTGTATAGGGTACATATCAAGGAAATGTGTTCTACTTCCAGCGTTGTTTAGCATGTCTTAGTTGTTCTGCCCTAAGATAAATGTGTTCTACTTTCGAAGTTCGAGTACAGAATGTTATCTATATAGCCATTCTTAAAAGATGTAGATAAATACTATTTCTATTCATAGCTTTTTCAATCAATTGATGCTATTTGTGAAGAATTGGTTATCTGATAAATTCCGATGCACTTTACCCATTATGTCTTGGATCGTCAACAAGCTGCAGCATTAGCCACATTTACATTTATTTTATAGTGATATATTTGCACTGAAATTGAACCTATAGTTTACTAATGGCAAGTAATCTTAAATCTTAATATCAAAAGAATGATACAGATATATGGTTTAATCCTCCATGCACTCAAGTGTTACTGTACTTCCTGTGCAATTTTCTGAATGAAGTTTATGTTGCATAAATATAAGCACACAATTATTGTAGAAAAGTATATTCTTTTTAAAATCCTCGTTTTAGCAATATATTTGAAATTCATTCGAATTGATTGTCATGTCTGCTTCCAATACCAAATTATACACACATCTTCAATGCTGGTGGGACAAATTATGGCGGCTCACTTTGTAAATTCAACAAATAGTACTGAGATGGTTTTCTTTGCACTTTGTGGTCAAAAACGGAGACCAACTCTGCAAATATGGATTAGGATGTTTTATCTCAAAACAACAATTGGACCGTTGGGGTAGTCGACTTGGCTCGTCCAATCTTGAACAGTTGAAGGGCTGCCACTCTGTAGCCAGGCTTCACATTTTAGTTCATTGAATTAAATTGAACAAAATGAAGTCAATTTTATTTTAAGAACTAGGTTGGCCATGGACTTGCTGAGTGTTGATTCAAAATTCCTTTTCCCATTGAAAAGACATAAACTTGAAACCTCAATGACCTGAACCATTTTGAATGGTCCAAATGGTTTGCTGCAGTACATCCTAATTTGTATCGTTTGGAGTCTCAGACCATTCAGGTTCCAAAACGTCGGACAGAACTGCAGACTGCAACATTCTAAGATCCAACTTGTTTGACCATACGGTCAAACCATCTTTTAGAACACTTTCATATAGTACTAGCAATATCTTTTGTTGTTGAATGGTCTCTGGTTAAGATAGGATGAATTAATCTCCCCTTTTTCATTCAATACAGGTTTTTATTGTTCATGTTGCATCTGGAGATGTTATCGTTGCTAGCACCGACGGTTTATTTGATAACCTGTACAACAACGAGGTGACAGCTGTTGTGGTTAGTTCCATCAGGACAGGGTTTAGGCCTCAGGTTACAGCCCAGAAGATATCTGCACTAGCACGACAGCGAGCGCAGGACAAGAACAGGCAGACACCTTTCTCAGTGCAAGTTAAAATGTCTTTCTCACATCTACTAAATATTTTTTGTGACCTTTTTGGCTTTGCAAACCAGATGACCATTCCAAAAATGAGAGTTTGATCACAAAGCTTGAATCGTGATAACTAAAAGCAAGGAAATAGCTACGGAGAAACAATAGAACGAGGAGAAGATTTCAAATTATTTTAACATCACTAATACATTTTATTAGTGTGGTAGTTTAGTAAAATTGTATTAAACATACAATTTTTCTGTAAGACATTTAACTTTATTAGTCTACGTAATTTTATTTTTATATATTCTGCATGTACTTATGCTATGGTTGTTCGTTTAGTTTCATTTATATGTTATGGATGTTCGTTTACTTTCATTTAATTTATAATTAGCTTTAATTTTATAAAATCTCAAGAGCATTAAAAAATATTTATTTATAAATAATATATTAATTCAAATTATATGTTTGGAATTTTAAATAATCTGGACAATTAATAAGAATGTCTTTCTACCATTCCAACACATGAACGCAATATATCTACTTTAGTAAGCACACGAAAATGAATTTGAAATGCTCCATTAAGCGGGTGAAAATTAAATTGAAATGCTTTATTAGGAACACATTTTTGGTGTTCCAACACTGACAAATATATAAAGCGTTCCATTAATCATCACTTGGAACTCTTTCTTAGGAACACTTTGTTGGTGTTTCAATACTGGCACACATATAAAGCGTTCCAAAAATTGTTCCTTGGAATGCTTTTTTTTCGTTCCAAGAATTTTGGCAGCCCAAAAATAGGCACGGAATAAATGCGTTCCTGAAATTTTTTGGAACGAAATTCCGCCATTCCAAAATGGTCATTTTGGTGTAGTGCTCCTTTACAGCAATGGGCGCCAACTCTCCTTTCTGTTCCTCCGTTGTTGGTATTACCTCCTCCTTAACAAACAATGACTCTTGTTTGAGAGGAGGCAGCAGCTCTTCCTTCACAATGATCTCAACCTTCGGCAGGGATGCTGCAAGAACCAAAAATAAAATGAAACAAAGTTAGATGGTCAGAGCCTTATGCAGCCCAGTCCAGACGAACTTATGTGGTCCTTGTTGAGGGGGCTTCATGCGGCTCGATTCAGAGGGACTTATGCAGTTCTACTTAGCGGAGCGTTATGCGGCTCAAATCAGAGGAGCTTAAGCGGCTCAGTTTTAACACGGCCTCATGCGGCCCAATCCAGACGAACTTATACGGCCCTGTTTGAGGGGCTTCATGCGGCTCGATTCAGAGGGACTTATGCGGCTCTGTTCGAAGGGTCATTATGCGGTTCAATTTGCGAAGCGTCTATGCGGCCATTAGACAACTCCCATGTGGCTCGAACATGGAGTATACCCCCATGCGGCTCGGACATGGGACGTACATGCAGCCCATACAAATTGAACAGTTCGACGAAAACGAGGAACGCATTAAAGGCTTGTGCATAAAGCATACAACAAAGCCGTCTTTGGTATGGTTTCAAAATATGTGATCCGCCCAAACCTTTACCAACAATGGGGGGGTGAACGTCGGGGTGGACTTCAGGCGTCGTGGCTGATGAAGAAGCCACTCCCTTACCCTTCGCCGCGGCTATAGAAGACTTGGGGGCCATTGTTGACTGATGAGCGGAGAAGGAAGACAAAGGCAGCAACTTAGGGCAAAAAGAGGTTGAAGACAGAAGGAAGTAAAGAAGTCTCTCTATCCAATAACGCTCCTATTTATAGGCAAAATGTGGAGGGTAGAAACGATTCGATCCGTGTGTAATGCCCCGCTCCGCTCGGTGCATTACGATGAGTCGTTGACTCAAAGAGTTGCGTTGACCCGATGAGGTATCGATGCAAATCGATGCAAGTGTTGCGTTGGCCAAAGGTAAGCTTTGAGTCGGTTGGAATCTATGAATCGAATCGATGCAAAGGATAAGTTCCGTTGAGCAAGTGCTAATGTTGGTTGATCTGGTGTGCAGGCTATGCCTTTATGCCGGATTACGGATCGTGGTATGGGCACGATAGGCCAAATCAACCGAGTAGTTCAAAAGAATGGCTAAGTCCAGGAGTTAGCTATGCGATCGAGTTATGGAAGCGAGACGCTTCAACTCAGCGAAACGGCAAGGCGTATCGACTTAAGGTGGACGGGTTCTTGACTCTCTCTCCCTATTCCTTCACGTCTAATAAAATGTATCATGTATGCGTAAGATGTTATCGAGTTAGCGAGCGTACCTCGGTGATGGATTACGGGTCTAAGTATGCGTTGAACACTAAGGTAGAACATTGAACAATCGAACAATTGAAGCGACGTGCATCAAGTGTACGAGTCGCGGTAGGACAATGATGGTAGAACATTGAAAGATGATAATAAGATGTGCATCATGTGCACGGCTCCGAGAACATTGAACTCTAGGCGTAGAACATTGATTATGGTGCTGAGCGTGCCTTTGTGCACTTAAGCTATGAAATGATTAAGTAAACACGGAGGTAGGTTATACGAATAACATTATGAACGAGATGCGTTGAATATGAGTACGAGACGACTAAGCCGTTGGGCGTCGTGCATCAATATGGATGTGTTGGGGCATAACGCCGACGGAGCTCCCCATATGAATGGTGGATTATGTTTATGGCACGGAAAACCGTTTATGGCACGGGAAACCGTTTATGTGCGAGACTATGTTTATGGAATACGAGATCGGTTGGTATGATATGGATTGTATGATATGGTACGTATTGCATGGTCAATGGACTCGGATTGCCCGTGCACGGGTGCGGCTTCCCTCGAACGGTTATGTCAGGGCGCCAGGACCATTCGTCCTAGGAGGGAATTACGTGTGGTATTTATGGTGCACAACATTCGGACGGATTGCGATCGTCCAGTGCTGTGATAAGCTATGATATCCGTAAGTTTGGGATCCTTCGGATACTGGGCTAGCAATCCGTATCGAAGCGATTGTAGGCTTACACATATGAGATGCCAAGTCCATTACGGTGCGAAACACCGTGACCTTCATATAGATAGGGTTGGAGGGCTGAGATGAGGGCTGGGTGCAGGCGTAGGGCCTGCCACCCATTATGCATATGTTTACGTTTATGATTGGTCGCTTGCGTGAATGAGATGATTTATGTTAAGTTCTAACCCGTACAGGCTAGGCAAAAAGGAACGGGATGAGCACGAACACTATGTTTACATGTATGTTATGGCTAACTGTATCTGCTGTAGGAACACAGTATTGGACACCTTTACGATAAGTTGCTATATATGAAGATTGCCATGAAAACCGATCCTAAGGCTAAATAGAAAGATCACAAATTAAGATGCATGTTTCACTAAAATGATTTAGTGCTTGGTTTGGGTGCGAGCGGGTCTTGATCAGTGCGAAGCGAGGACGAAAGCACTAATCCTCCACTAGTTTATGTGCAGGCTCAGGTTATGATCGACTCGGGGCGGAGCTTGGTTTGGACGTGCCGAGGCATGGAGTCCTTGGCGTTCAAGAGGAGCTTCTGCATATGCGTTCGGATTTACGACATGGAGATGTTCGGCCGAAGACTACTTGGTGGATATAAAGGGGCATAATGTATGGAACAATATAATCCTTTGTTAGCTAGAGAGACCATGAGCGTTGTAGCCAATTGGCATTTTATGTTGGGCTATTCAGAGCCTTTGTAACCTTCAGTTCAATATGAATAAAAGAGATTCTTATGTTTTACTTTGTTTCCTTCCGCTGCTTATGTTATCGATTTGAGATAGTTCTATGTGAACCTGTTATCTTGCCTTGCACGAGCGTAACTCCAGGCTCGTGCGGCATCACGCCCCAGCGAGGACGAGCGATTTCTCGGATCGGGGCGTGACACCGTGTGCCGTATAAAAACAAAACCGACTCTTCATTCATCGAAGAAAATCCGAATATTTAAAACTGACCCTTGGGATCCTGCCCCAAAAGGCGACTTTAAATCCAAAGCAAATCAAGGGCAATAAATAAGATGCATACGTGGCAGGGAGACGTGGCAGAGAGCCGATGCGGTCAGGGAGTCTATGCGGCCAGACAGTCTATGCGGACCAGAAATGACCCATACGGCTAGGAAAGCCATGCGGCTAAGAAGTTCATGCGGCCAGAAATGACTCATGCGGCTAGGAAGGCCATGCGGCTAAGAAGTCCATGCGGCCAGAACATCCTATGCGGCTAGGAAGTCCATGCGGCCAGAATATCCCATGCAGCCAGAAGAGTTTATATATAGCCATGCTTCTTATTCAAAGTATTTCAATTTTTCAAAATGAAAACTTTGAAGGGGGTCTTGTAGAAGCATGGAAAAGGACAAGAAAAGTCCATGCGGCTCCAAAAAGAAGGAGCCTCATGCGGCTCAGGAATCCTTCAGAACGTTATACGGCTCGAAACTCCCCAACAGCTCCATGCGGCTCAGGCAAAGACACGTGGCCATACGATGTCCGTTTCTACAGTTGGCCATAAAATAATCTCCCAATTAATTGCTCTGATGATAGCTCTGACGCAATGAATGACAGCTCTGACGCATTAAATGACAGCTCTGACACAATGAATGACAGCTCTAACATAATGATGGCGTGCTCATTGGGAAAAGAAGAAAATCTTTTATAACTGACAGGATCCGTCGAGTCCCAAGCACCCCTATGCAGCTGCCCACCTTTATGCGGCTGCTATCTTCATGCGGCTGCCCGCTTCATGCGGCTGCTTCCTTCATGCGATTGTCGCTTCATGCGGCTGCTTCCTTCATACGGTTGTCGCTTCATGCGGCTGCTTCCTTCATGCGGCTGCCACCTTCATGTGGCTACCCACTTCATACGGCTGCCTCCTTCATGCGGCTGCCTCCTTCATGCGGCTGCTACCTTCATACGACAAGAATTGTGGGGGCCACCCATATGTGGTTCACTTAGAGACCGCACACGACCTAGAGACATGTGGCGATCCTTATGACAAGTTGAGACACGTGGCTGTCTTATCCCCTCGGAGTTATGGCTGCTCGCAAATCCTGACAACCAGATTTAGTGCAATCACCATTATTACTCAAATCAAATCTGATTTGTTGTGATTAAGCAAATTGGATACGTGGCGGAAGATCCGAGCTTGTCATGACAAATTATGAAGATTCATTACAATCAGCATTAATTGCCCATACAGATTTGGCACAATCAAGTATTAATTACCCAGATGTGATGCAATCAAGATTAATGGTCCAGATTATTGGCCGCCGACTTTTCAAGGGACAATCATTGCAAACCTAATTATTATACCCCACTCCTATAAATAGTAAGGTGCCACTCCCTTGCAAATGGATCAGATCCCGATTAAAAAAATATATAGCAAGGTGCCATTCCCTTGCAAAAGATCCCCTCCACCCGGCTGGACACACAGAGAGACAAAGGCGCGCACAGAAGAGTCTTTCCATCCTGAGAGCATTTCTTCATCAGCGCCAAGGCTACGTTCGATCGTCCAAGGAGTAAGACAGAGCTGCCGTCACTTTTCCGAGCCTCTATCGTCACCCCCAGAATCAAAAATAAACAATCGTACTTAGATTGCTGTACCTAGGTTTTCATTCTTAGGCTTTCTTTGTACGAGCGAGTTTGTATTGTGAGTCTAAGTTCAGTCCTCCTATAAAATTGTTCTGTACTTTTACAATCAATGGCAAACAGACCTTATCCCCTTCCTCACTCATATATGTGGGCGTATAGACCTTACCACCCTGCCTCACTCATACATATGGGCACATGTCCTTCGGTGTATGCCACTCTCAGAATCTGTATTTGGGTGCATGCTCTTCATGACACCCCATTGACCACTTTGTGCTACCCTTTGCAAATGTCCATATAGTCCTCATGATCCTTAGTGTAAATTGTGTCCTTGTTTGTACTCTTACTTGATTAGTCCTATAATGTTATTTTCTGTGTTGCACATGTACTCTGAGCTTTAAATACGATCTTAGTGTGGCACGTACACTCTCTAACCACTCCTTGATAGTGGCCCACTGTGGTGCACTTTTATGAACATGATATTATGACTTTACATGATAACTCTTCATAGTGACCCGCCGCGGTGCACTCTTGACAAGTCATTTGACATGATAATTCTTGATGGTGGTCCGTTGTGGCGCACCCTTGACAAGTAATTTTGATAAGTAACCTAACATGATAACTTTGATATGATGTTGCGACGGCCATCTTGACTTGCTAAGTAACTCTTGCCTTGACACCGTGGGTGTTTGTGCGTGTATAAGCTACATGTCTCGTCTTGCATCATATCTAGGACATGAATTCTTGATTTCCACGGTCAGGGATTCGTACTGAATCTGACTAGGATAATGACTAGATTAATCAAATAGTCCATGAAGAGATTCCCAGCTACAGACAGTCCCGTTATCTGGGCGCTTTAATTGGACTTGTAGCCTGCCGTCGAGTAGGGCACATTTCCAGCACACTGTCATGTGTTGCACCTCTAAGTTACTTAATCCAACTCTCTCAACTTGTGACTGGATAACCTGGATTAAGACTGCAGGGCTTGTGGCTGTTGGAATATCTCGATGCATCTTGTTAGTAACTAAGCTTGTGATAACCCTAGTTAGTTAAAGTATCAAGCCGTAATCATTGCTTGGCCGCGATTAATGGATGGAGTCCTGTCTGGTCTTGCCTAGACAAGACCAATACATGGTTATTTCAGCACATTACTGTTTTACTTTACTTATTCGATAATTGGTTAGGGACTAAGTTCTGTTCAGGTGAAGGGTTACAACCGCGGTCCTTGTTTGGTTTACGGATTGTAACTTGGTTACTAGTATAGTCCTTTAGTTATCTTATCGCTTATCGCTTTGTTCCTCTAACTCATGTCTTTCATTATCTTTATGTCTTTATGTGCTAAAATGCTGGTTTTAGTTCCTAAGTGAAGCCTCCCTTGTGCCACTTGCTCTTTCTGGGGTCTGACCCAGCTGGTTTTGTATGGCCAGATTTTGGAGTAGCACCCGAGGATCTTCCAGCCTTCCAGCCGGATGGTGAACACTAGGCGCAACCCTGACAACGAGTAGGTTTTATTTTGCTCTCCCATTTTATTATAAATTATTCTTTTGATGCGTTTAGCCACCGAGCAAGTGTTAGCTCGTATTAAATATACATTCCTGGCTGCCTAAGGGCTGTAACATGGTTGACAAATGCAAGGGTTGATCATGTATGACTTAAACTCTTACTAGTCTTTGTATTTTGTACGACTAGCTTCATGATCATCTGAATATGTAATGTATGGATGCCTTACTTTGTATGTCTGATGATCTACCATCTTGTTACATTTACTTGCTTGCTTGAGATTGAGACACTAGGCTTGTTATTGACCAGAAGAGACTGTTGGCTTGTAGTAAAACACTCATGTATCTAGACAGTCATGACCGTACATCGAGGCGGGTTACACTTCAATGTACGTAGCTGGCTGTGTCTGTCTCCCGCTCTCTAGTATTCTGGTTCTGGGATGTGACGCGGTTTAAGTGGTCCCCCGCTCTCCAGTATCATGGTCCTTCCTTATTGTTTTTCCATGTCGTTTCTTCAGCGGCATTGTTCCTGGTCCTACCTGTAGAAGCATGGAAAATACTAAAGGAAATGATTCATGCGGCCAGGAAAGATCCATGCGGCTCAGAGGACGCATGCGGCTCAGGGAGTCATGCGGCATAAGGAGCTATGCAGCCCAAGTATTCCATGCGGCTCAGAGGACACGTGGCCCGATAGTGCTCCCCTCCACCCACATTGTATTAATTGCTTTGACGGCTGACCCCTCTGAAAAGTTGACAGCCCTGACACCAAAGCAGGTAATTATGGCTCTGCCATAATGATGAATCTCTAGGAAAGAGGAAAGAAATCTCTGACACAAATCTCCCGAGAGCCATAAAGATGACACGTGGGCATTCGTATGCGGCTCGCTTCTCATGCGGCTCAGATTAAATCCTATGCGGCTCAGACTGTAGAAGCCTCATGCAGCTTGAACAAAGTACTTCCTATGCGGCTCAGAGTGAATCCATCCTATGCGGCTCAGGCCATGAAAGCCTCCTGCGGCTCGAGCGAGGACTTCTCATGCGGTTTAAGAAGATCATGTCCATACGGCCCAGGCGGACATATACCTATGCGGCCCACAAGGATTACTCCTCTGTGATTAGAAGGCTCAAGGGAGGGCCACTGCCCACGTAAGCCCTGACACGTGGGCTTAACCATATGCGGCTCACATTCATATGCGGCTCACCTTCATATGCGGCTCACTAGTCATGCGGTCCAGATCCCCCCAGCAGATCCTAGGACACGTGTCCTAAGCCGATTAAATTCCTCAGATTTGCTACCATTAAAGATTGGGTTAAATCCTAATAAACCTGGGACACGTGGCAGAAGAGTAAATCTAATTTATTCGCAGATATCAGAAGATCAGTATAAGGAAGATTTATTCCAATCTGCATTAATTGCTCGTGGGATTTGGTGTAATCTACACCTAATGGCCCAGATTCGTCATAATCAAGATGAATGGCCTAGATTGACCAATCCACAGGCCAACGCCATCTCCAAGAGCTAATTATTGGCAACCCTAATGATCACATCCCATTATTATAAATAGCAAGGTGCCATTCTCTTGAAAAGATATACAAGATCGAAGAGAAAAAGATATCCAATTTCAGAGAGAAAAATACGCATATACAGAGGGACTCCCCAATAGTCAGAGAAAAGAATCCACAGAGAGAGAGAGAGAAGCCTGAAGAGCAACAGAGGAGCAAGAAGAGCATTTCTTCGTCAACGCCAACCATCTTTCACAAGGAGCCAAGACTGCATACCGATCGTCCAAGGAGTAAGGCAGAGCGGCCGTCGCTTTCCCGAGCCTCTATCGTCACCCCCCAGAATCAAAAATAAACAATTGTACTTAGACTGCTGTACCTAGGTTTTCGTCCCTAGGCTTTCTTTGTACAAGCGAGTTTGTAACGTGAAGTAAAAGTTCGGTCCTCCGATAATTGTTCTGTTCTTTTATATTTCATGGCAAACACGATGGCGACTCTGCTGGGGACTAACTTCTCCACAGCTGAGGAGTTGGTGACGCAATCGGATGCAGCCAAGCTTGGCTCCACTCAACAAAAGATGGTCGCCCGGTTCGACCAACAGGCGTTCGAAGAGATGCTCTCCGACAAAAGTACTGGCCCGGTCCAGAAGCGAGCCCGCACAAAGAAGCCCCGTAAGGAGTGGAGATCCTGATCCTTCGTTCCTGCTGAAGCTCTTGCAGCGACACCCTCTGTTGTTCAAGACGGCGAGCAAGATTCTCCTGCGGCCCCACTTCAGATCGTAGACAACTCTGCTGTCCCCAAGTCCAGCAGAAGAAAATACTATGATGCTGGACTTGCAGGGGCAAAGAGGAACTCTATGAGATCTGAGCCGCATAAGGTTAGCAGCCGCAGGGAGAAAGCTCATGCGGCTACATCCTTCGGCCACAGGGAGAAAGCTCATGCGACTACATCCTCTAGCCGCATGAAGGAAACTCATGCGGCCATACCTGTCAGCCGCATAGCTTATGCGGCTACAGTTGCCAATCACACGAATGAAACTCATACGGCTGTGGGAGTCAATCGCTTGCAGAAAACCCATGTGGCCATAATTGCCAACCGTATGCGGCCAGCCTGTACGGTCGTGACTCCTAGCCGCACAAAAACAATTCGTCCGACGGCAGAAGACAACCGCATGCAGACAGCCTGCACGGTACCCAACTCTAGCCGCATAGCGTCCGTTTCACGCTTCTCTCGATCAGTCTTCGACCGTCTCTCATGCGGGCCCAACCCTGATGATTCTCTGGATGACAACCCAGACTCTGTGATACCCAACTTGGACTCCTCCTATTACGCACCTACAAGTGCTAAAAGGAGGAAGTCTAGGGCAGGCTCATCGAGCCCAGTCAGCTGTCCCAACCTCTGACTATCGGGGCATCTCGTTGACTATCACACGGGCCTCGGATGGAAAGTTGTATACAACCGCTCGAGTCCAGCCTCCGGCGGCAAACAGACAGAGTGGTTCCTCTGACCTGCGGGAGGTGATCCTCCACAAACGCAAGGAAAGAGAAGGAGCGTCGGAGTGCAAAGAATCCTTGCTTGGACATCGCTGCACCCAAATCATCGTCAACTACTGCTGCAACAACGCGACAGTAACGGAAGATCGTCCGTCCGTCTTCCACAGGCTACAGCACCCGAACTCAGAAGATGAGGCACCTCCTGTTGTCTCCTGCAATTCTGCTCAGAAGGTCCCTGCCGAAGGGAAAGGGAAAAAGACAAGCATCTCCAGTCCCAAGATATCAACCACTACAGCTAAGAAACTGTCTTCTAAACGGTTGTCCTCTACCGGTGTATTCCAACACACCCATTCAAAGACGAAATCTATCGCGATGGGAAATTCATCATCCCCATCGCTGGGGGTTGTGGGAACTGGGGGTGGCTCTTCTCCGAACATCCGCAACAATCCGATGTTTCAAGGAGCCGAGCCCAAACAAACAACTCTCCCATCAGGGACAACAGACGCTGATGTCCTCGAGGACATCCGTAACTCTCAAGACGAAGCAAGCTCTGAAGCTGGGGATACCGTTCCCTCCGAGTCCGAGCCCGAAGAAAACATTCCCACCTATCCCGATGACTTCTCAGTGCATGGGTACGACTCAGAGGGTGCATCCTCCACCGTTCCTTCCTTCACTCCTCATGTAAGGACGGTTTTCATGACGGACAGCAATCAAGGTGGTTCCAATGATCGCCAACGCATCGACAATCTCGAAGCCATACTACTTGCTCTAGTCAAGTCTATAGACAAAATTAAAGCGGCCTTGCCAACTCTACAAAGAGGAACGCCCGGTCAAACAAGCACGGGCCCTGCGATCAATGTGGATTCGAACTCAGCGGCACCAAACCCGGGCAATAATCCTCTCGAAATAGCAGCCCCTACCGCGACAGATGAGACCCGAGAAGTAAGGAGAGAGGTCCAGGAGCTCCGAGCCATGTTCCATGCCCGAGAAAACGCTCAAGATCTCAGAATACGGCAACCATACCCTGCTGAATGGAGGGATGTTCCATTCCCACCAAGATATAAGCCGTTCAATATCAACCCGTATGATGGCAAAACCTCTGCAAGTCTGTACATCACTTACTTTGAGGTCACCACCGACCATCTGCCCCATGATGATGCGATCCTCACACGGTTATTCATCGGGGCATTGGAAGGATTCGCCTTCGATTGGTACCGCAATCTACCGGACAACTGCATCCACTCCTTCGCCGGCTTCAAGCACCTGTTATTAGAACGATTCTACGAAGTAGGACAGGACGTCACTATATCCACTCTCATGGACGTCGTCCAAGGGGAGAAGGAGTTGACAAGGAACTATATCGAGCGGTTCCGCCAGACCGCCATGAAGCTGCCTTCTGGAAATCCAGATTCCTCTTTGATTAAAATTTGCCAAAAGAGACTGCTTCCAACGATCAGTCTCTGGATGGGCGAAAGTCAATTCAAAGATTGGAAGGCGTTCATCATCAGCGCCACAAGTGCCGAAGAACGACTGAAGAAGGCTCACCAACTGGGATTGCACATCTCAGAAGGAAAAAACAAGGGCAAGCGTCCCAACAACGATAATGGGGGTAACCCCTCCAACAATCGGGACAGCAAGAGAAAGCAGGCTATGGTGGCCGACACGGCCCAGAAGCCCGAGTCACAACCAGCAGACAAACAATGGCCTCAGGTCACTTACTCTTTCGAAGACGACCACGTCAAGCCTATCTTGGACATGCTGATACAAGGAGATAGAATTCAGCTTCCTCCACCAAGACGGGAGCCTCGGCCGGCTGATTTGGAGAACCCAAAGTTCTGCCATTACCACCGTTATGTACACCATGCTACACACGACTGCTACCAACTAAAATGGTACATCCAAAGCCTCATCGATTCGAATGCACTGGCCATCGACTTCGAAGAAGTAACCGTAGCAGCCAATATGGTGTCCGTACAATTTGGCAACTTCCCTCCGACGGAGACTCAAGACGGGGTGATCCCCATCCCTCTGGCGACAATAGAAATTACCAATCTTCTACCTCCCCGAGATCAGGCGGCCGTTTTGGTACCTCTCACTACCTCACGAGGGAAGATCATGTGGGTCCATCCAGACTTGGTGTCAGAAGTAACTCGGCCCACACCATCTCCTACCAACAAAAAGAAAAGTGGAACAATCAGGACCTGCCACACAATTTCAGCAGATAACGAGAAAGCTACAGCCGTCGTCGGTCCAGAGCGCAATCCCAACCTGTGGTTGACAGCCCAGCTGAAAATCATAAACCTACTACAACTGATGCTCCGGGACCGGCTCAGCCTTCGACGACCGACAAGCCTAGGCCGAAGGAGACTCGCTTCGACAAATCCCTCCGAAAGGACGCAGCCCAAGGGCTAGAGAGGCCCTATAACTTTGACATCTTAGCACAATTGGCTAACACTCCGACCAACACTATACGAACTCCTAAGGCTCTCCAAGGACGTTCGTATTGCATTGAGCGAAGCACTCCAAAATGCTGATGCTTATCTGGCTCAATCCAACCTCACCGGGGAGGACTCACCTATGGATCTCCAAGACAGCGCCTGCACGGGAGCGATGCCTAATATCGTCTTCACTCCGCAGGACATGCTCATAAAAACCAACTTACATGATCGCCCGCTATACTACACGGGATACATCGGCGACGTGAAGGTGGATCGGATGCACATTGACCCTGGCTCTTCCATAAGCATTATCCCGAAGGGTCTGCTACATCATCTCCGTATCCCAATGCATCGCCTGACACCTACAAGCACCGCCATCAGCGGTTTCAATTCGGGCAGGAGCTACCCTATTGGGAAGATTCGTCTGAAGTGTCAAATTGGCGACCTCCAATCCGAAGTCACCTGCTACGTCATAGATGCAGACACTTCTTATAACATCCTCTTGGGGCGCCCATGGATACACGATTACATGATCGTGCCTTCCACGCTACACCAGTACTTCAAATATGTCGACAAATACGGCTTCATGAAGACTGAATTTGCTGATATCGATCCCTTCAAAGGGATCGAATCTTACTACTCGGATTCCTGCTTATACAAAAAGTCGAAGAGGCACCTTGAGTAAGGAGACGCACAAAATCATACCGAAACAGCGATGGGATCAGAAGGACCCCTGACGATCCACCTCCAAGCTCGCAAACCGGGCAAGTCTGCACCCCTTACCGCCACTCTACGGAAGGATGCAATCAGCCTCTCAGCGCAGGAGGAGCAAATGATAATTTGGCTGCCAAGGTCCGGCCAAGTGCCGAGACCCACAACTGAGCCACTGACAATCAGGCTACCAAGAGTCAGCCAACCACAAGCAGGGAAGCTCAACCCCTCGGATAGGACCATGACGATCCGCCTTCCCAGGAAGGGTCGTCACCCCGATGCAAGGTCTGACACTTCTAGCAAACCAGCCACTCCTCGCCCCATATCAAATGCCAAACTGGGGGTCGCTAGTCTGCCAACAACTCCACGCTCTGCTCCATCAACCGAACTACTGACAATTAAGCTTTCCACGTCGTCCTCTCAATCTTCGTTCACACAGGGGGTAGCCGAAGAGGAACCGGAGCTAGCCAAGTATGTGGCTGCCCACACTGATGTCCCCTCCGCTGATGATGTAATCCCCTTAGAAAAGATACCTTACTTCATCAATAAAGGGTTATCTTTGAACTACACCGAGCTCAATAAGCTATATACAATGTATGCTATGGAACACGGTATAGGCGCTCACCTACACACACATGTGACAAATGTGTACACCGTGATCCAGCTTACTCCAGTAGAAGACGCTTACCAAATATTCGAGGGAAGAGACCATCCGATCATCTTCGGCCGGACGAACAACCCATATTCCCTCGCCATAGAAGAAGTCGACCTCGGGTCAGATGCTGGGAGACTGCCTCTGTATCTCTATAGCCCTCAATCCAAATATCTCATGCAGAAATAGGGGTATGATCTAGAGACGACGCCAGGATTGAACTACGGCACTGGGCGACGATTACCTTTGAAGTCGCCAGCCCCGGCGGGCAAACCACGGAACTACTATAACAAAACTCGATGCGGGTTAGGGTATGTAACGCCTACTACGACCCCTGAAAGTTCAGACGAAGAATGCGACTGGCAGTCACATTCAACCGGATCACCAACTTCTGACTCAGATACCAGCATCGGAGATGTATTTAGACAAGTCATGTTAGTCAACATGGCATTCGCCGACGCTTACGAGGAAGACGAAGACATCCCCGAAATCCTCGAGCTAGAGCCATGGGCCCAACAATTGGACGCACAATGGGAAAAGCGGTTCGAACTGAGAGAACCTCCTACTGAAGACGAGGTCATACAAGTGGATCTCGGCAGCGAATCTTCTTCAAAACCGATTTTCATCAGTAAAAGCCTAACTGACGAAGAACGGGAGTCGCTGTTAGAACTTGTCAGAGAGTACATTGATGTGTTCGCCTGGAGCTATGAAGACATGCCAGGGTTAAATCCTGACATCGCTCTTCACAAACTCAATATACGGTCGGATACAAAGCCAGTCAAGCAGCAACAGCGACGCTTCCACCCGGGCATCATGGACGCGATCGAAGCCGAGGTCAACAAACTGATAGCCAGCGGCTTCATTCGTAAAGAGCAACACCCAGACTGGGTCGCCAACATAGTACCCGTCCTCAAGAAGAATGGGAAGATTCGAATCTGCGTCGACTTCCGCAACTTGAACGAGGCGTGCCCCAAAGATGAATTCCCCCTTCCTATCATAGACATCATGATCGACAATACTTGCGGCTTCGAACGCATGTCATTCATGGATGGCTTCTCGGGGTACAACCAAATCAAAATGTCTTCTGACGACGAAAAGCATACATCATTTCGAACACCGATCGGCACGTACGGCTACACAGTCATGCCTTTCGGCTTAAAGAATGCTGGCGCCACATATCAAAGAGCCATGAGCATCATCTTTAGAGACCACTTATGCAAGACGGTAGAGTGCTACGTTGACGATATAGCCGTTAAAAGCCGTAGCAAGGGAGACCATTTGCAGGATCTAAGGACGGTATTCGATCTAATGCGAACGCACAATTTGAAGATGAACCCCACGAAGTCCTTTCTGGGCGTATCCAGCGGGAAGTTCTTAGGCTTCATCATCACTGCAAAGGGTATCCATGTAGACCCTGAGAAGACAAAAGCAATCATGGAGATGGGTCCCCCGAGAAATCTTCGCGAACTCAGAGGCCTTCAAGGAAGGCTAGCTTACATCAGAAGGTTCATTTCCAACCTCTCCGGGCGATGCCGACCATTCACGTACCTCATGAAGAAAGGAGTCTCATTCGTATCGGACGAGGAATGCCAGCGTGCTTTCGACAGCATCAAAGAATATTTGTCAAATCCTCCGATCTTAGTAGCCCCAGTCCCTGGAAAACCATTCCTGCTCTATGTACGAGCAATGGAACACTCCCTCGGTGCCCTGTTGGCACAAAACAACGATGCAGGCCACGAACAAGCCATATACTACCTCAGCCGAATGATGGTTGGACCAGAGCACCGATACACCGCTGTAGAGAAGGAATGCCTCGCCTTGGTGTTCGCCATTCAAAAAATGCAACACTATGTCATCGGACAAACGATACATGTAATCTCACGGGTCAACCCTCTCAGAGTCCTCATAACTAAACCAGGGGCACTCAGCTCTCGCCTCGCTACATGGGCAATATTGCTGTCCCCTTATCATATGATCTTCGTCCCACAAAAGGCAGTCAAAGGTCAAGCCCTGGCAGACTTCTTAGCAGCCCATCCGGGCTCGGAGCCCTCCAGGATATACGAAGAGATTCCAAACGAGGTCGCCGACTCGTATACAACCTCTCACGAGGCTATATGGCGAATGTTCTTTGACGGTGCTTCCAGGACCGGACCTAAAGGCAATATAGTCGTCGGAGTCGGGGTAGTGCTGGTCTCCCCTTCCGGATTGGTGATCAACCGCGCCTATTCCCTCACAGAACCCTGCTCTAACAATGTGGCCGAGTATAACGCTCTGGTCATTGGCCTCCAACTTGCAAGAGAACTGGGGGTAGAATACCTTGAAGCATACGGCGATTCCCAACTAATCGTCAATCAGATCCGGGGCTCGTACGAAGTCTGCCACGAAGACATGATCCCTTATCACCAAATAGCGATCAATATCATCTCATCATTTGAGGGGTTCTTCATCGAGCACGTCCCCAGACTTCGAAATATTGAAGTCGATGCCCTAGCTGGTCTTGCCGCTTCCCTAGCAGTTCCGAATTATGATCGCCAATCAGTGGAAGTGATAGGCCATGAACTGGTCTGTCCCAAAAACAATGTGCTATTCGTGGCAAGTTATTCCACACAGACGATCGATGACGCCCCAGATTGGAGACAACCATTCATCGACTTCGTCGTCTACGACATCCTGCCCGAGAACCCAAAGGAAGCCACTTCCATCAGAAGGCGTTCTCTCAGATTCTTCTACGATATAGAGACAAAGATACTGTATCGCCGTTCCTACGATGGATTATTACTTCAGTGTCTGTCAAACGCAGAAGCCAAAGAAGCAGTACGAGAAGCTCATGACGGTGTCTGCGGGGCCCACCAGCCTGGCCCAAAATTGCAGGACCGCCTTCGACGAATGGGCTACTATTAGCCCACGATGGTGGCAGATGCGATAGAATATGCTAGAAAATACAAAGCCTGCCAAGTCCACGTGGACTTCATTCACCAACCATCCGAATTTCTACATCCAACGGTGGCATCCTGGCCATTCGAAGCATGGGGAATGGACATCATTAGTCCAATCACCTAACCTTCCTCCAGAGGACATCGCTTCATACTTGCGATCACTGATTACTTCTCCAAATGGACGGAAGCTGTCCCACTCGCAGAAGTCAAGACTTCAAACGTGATCAGCTTCCTTAAGCATCACGTCATCTACCGCTTTGGACTGCCCCGAAGAATCATCCATGATAATGGTCCGCAGTTTGCGAGCCACGTATTCTATCGGTTTTGCGATAAACACTGTATTCAGAATATCGCTTCGACGCCGTACAACCCGGCAACAAACGGGTTAGCAGAGACGTTCAACAAAACAATCATCAAACTCCTCAAGAAGTTCGTCTCCTCCAACAAGCGTGACTAGAACGAGAAACTCGGCGAATGCTTATGGGCTTATCGCACCACAGTTCGAACAGCCACTGGGAATACACCATTCTTCCTAGTGTACGGGAGTGAGGCAGTTCTCCCATTAGAGACTCAAATACCCTCACTTCGCGTCGCCCTCACTTATCAATTAACGACGAATGACAACTACCGACGTCGACTGCAAGAGTTAGAGGCCTTAGATGAAAAGCGCCTCCTAGCTCAGGAAAGGATCGAGCTATACCAAGCACGCATCTCAGGAGCCTTCAACAAGAAGGTCAAAATCAGAACATTCCAAGTGGGTGATCTTGTTCTGGCAGTCCGGAGGCCGATGGTCATGACTCACAAGACCGCCGACAAGTTCCAGCCAAAATGGGAAGGTCCATTTGTCATCGAGGCCGTGTTCTCCAATGGTGCTTACCGCCTCGCCAAGCAGAATGGAGACTTGCTCATGTTGCCCGTCAACGGCAAGTTCCTGAAGAAATACTATGTTTAAACAATATTTGCCAGATCCTCGAGTCACGTACCCGCTGGTACCACTGAACTCGCTCCATAAATTTTCAGATTATTGAGTCACGTACCCGCTGGTACCACTGAACTCGCTCCATAAATTTCTAGATTATTGAGTCATGTATCCGCTGATACCACTGAACTCACCCTCATAGTTTGCCAGATTATTGAGTCACGTACCCGTTGGTACCGCTGAACTCACACTCACCATTCTCCAGATTTTCGAGTCATGTACCCGTTGGTACCGCTGAACTCACACTCACCATTCTCCAGGTTCCCGAGTCAAGTACCTGCTGGTACTGCTGAGCTCGCACCCACAATATTCCAGATTTTCGAGTCATGTACCCGCGTGTACCGCTGAACTCATGCCCTTCTTCCATAAAGATATCCCAAATTTCCAAGTCATGTACCTGCTGGTACCTCTGAACTTACACTTTGATTCCAACGTTCATGGATTGTCGAGTTATGTACCCATCGGTACCCCTGAACTTACATCCTGGTCACTCTTTTGAAAGAAAGTCATGTATAACCATACCGCTGAACTTTCTTCCTACAAGAGATCCTCCCTCATGATCTAATACCTGTACTCCCAGTGCACAACAAAGGTAATGGGTCCACAAACTTCCAAGACGGCCATGTCCTCATTACATCTGAGCCGTTCCACCTTCGCCAAAAGCAAATCACCCCCTACATAGAACTTCCATGTCCTCATTACCTCTGAGTTGTTCTATGTGCCCTCCTTCATTGAGCCCACTCCTGTCATGTCCTCATTACCTCTGAATGGGAAGGCTCCGTCGAAGAAACCTTCATACTTGCTATGTCCTTATTACCTCTGAGTAAGTATGATGACCCCCTTTCGACCTATTATCTGTACCCACAACCGGAGTACGCCAAGGATAATAGGTCCACAAATGTCCTCTGCTGACCATCAATATCCTCCGTCGAGTTCACTCCTACCATGTTCTCATTACCTCTGAGTAGGAAGACTCTACATTTAAAAAACCTTCCCACTTGCCATGTCCTCGTCACCTCTGAGCAAGTATGTCGGTTCCCCTTCATCCTATTATCCGTGCCCTAAACCAGGGTACGCCAAGGATAATAGGCCCACAAAATACCCTCAGCTAAATTTCTCAGCACAAATCTATCACCCTATCAAGCCCCAGGAGCCCAGTTGCTCTACGGCATTCCTTTTTCTCAATACCAAGAGCACCCATGACCACTTCGCTATGGCTGCTTCAGGTACCCTGATCAAAACTTGTTACCTCTGCCTAAAACCAAGGTATGCCATGGGTAACAGGTCCATAAATATATCCCCTATACGGGGGTAAACATCACCACAATATCACAAGCGCAGCAAGCAATACAAATGAAGGAAAGAATTGAAAGTACTCTTTATTTGAAGGAAGAAAAAAGCATTACATATTTTCGGGATCATGTCCCCTTCAGAAGGAAAGAAAACAGAAACAAAATAAGAAGAAAAAGCCGACTACATTTCAGCATCACTCAATTCTAGGAGACGATTTCTTACTGAAGTGGTCCTCCGTTCAATCCGTTGCCGGGCACGACGCTCGGCCTCCTGGAATAAACGCTCCTCATTGTCCAAGCCCAAGAACGCTTGACAATCATCTTCCAATTTCTTCAAGGCAGCCTCCAGGTCAGTCGAAGCTTGAGTAACCCTGTCAGCCTCCTGAACAATCAGTCCCCTGTCATTGCGGGCAGTCTCGAGTTCAGACTCCAAGAAAGCCAACTTCCTCTGAAGCGCAAGGATCTGCTCCCGTGTCTCAGTAATCTCACGAGAGACAGACTCCTCCCGAGCCACAACGTTTTCAGTCGCATAACTCAGTTGATCGTACCGATCAGCTAAGGCACTGAGATCCTTCAGTGCGCTCGGTCTGGTCTTATCTCGAGCCGCTCTGGTCCTCTCTATAACAGCAATAAGGAAATCCCGCTCCTCGTTTATAACAGCAGGCAGATCAGCCTGCCGCAATACTCGAAGCTCGGACACCACCTGATCAACCTCCAGTAATTTCGTCTCCAGAAGCGAAGCCATCCCTGCATCATCAGGAAGATCCCTAAGGATGTTTATTTGACCATGGGCACATTGTCGGGCCAAGGTAAAAGAGGTCCCTCTGTCTACAGCGGCCTCAATTCCCTTCTTCAAATGACGATGAAAACTGGCAACCACGTCCTGTAACGCATCACTCAGAACTTCAGCAGAGGAGGGCGTCAGGGGAAGCCGGAGCGGCAACGTCGGAGGAGTAACTCTAGAGTTCGCCATCGGGGGAACGGAGTCCGAGAAGAACGATGCATGAATAGCGGCCAACTCGTCTTCCGCCGTCCGGAGAGCTTGGATGCTCGGCAGCGAAGAAAGGTCGACTCTCGAAGCCATCGGAACAGAGGATGACGCAAGGACTATCGTCCCCTGCCCCGACGGCTCCGAGAATTGGCCCGTGAAATTTGGGTCCTCAGAAGGCCCCTCAAGACGAGTCGGGCAGTGAGGAGGTACACCTCTTACCACCGATGCCCCTTCGGTGGTGGTTGTCTCAGCGACGTCCGTCCTCGGCACTAGAGGGACAGGACCTGAATGTCCAGAATAACAATCAATCGACGTAACCCGAAGGACATGATGATAGAGTAGATAGGCTTCCTCACGGGTTAAGATTCGGCTAATCTTACCAGGGGAGGGCATGAAGGCCGCGGCTCATCTACGACTGGCATAGTCCCCTCACCCGCGATCCCCGAGTTAAACTCAGTCACATCCCCTGCCCCCGGCACCTTGAAGGAGGATACAGATTGATCTGCGTTCTCTTGAATAGGAGCAGGCTCATGGGAGTCCCCGTCATTCGGGGTCACCGCCTCGACATCCTGAAACTATTCTTCTTCTCCCGACACCTAAAAGAGGAGACGAAGATAATCAGGATCGAAACTCAAAGAAAAGGAGGGAGAGGGGATCAAGAGCAGTTTTGTTACCTCTAATGCAGGGTCGACCTCTTCGCCACCCTCTTTCATGGCTAGCGGACGGTTCCTAGTCGCAACCAGCTTCCGGGATCGAGAAACACTACCTATAGGAGAAACTTGCCTGCTACGCTTCGGAATAGGACCAGGCGCAACAAGAGACTGATCCCTCAGCACCTCATCTGACAAAACATGCGACTGACCTACCTCTGCGCCTACCACTGGAAGGATAGAGTCATCTTCATCGTACTGGTTGCCTTCGCCACCCTCAGCAGCGAAACCCAAATCTGGCACTTCGGCTCTAACTTTTCTTTTCTTGGCCCCTTGAGAGCCTTCCTCTAGACCGCTGCCGACAATAAAACTGGTACCCCGAGTTAAAACCAACTGGGGGCTTGTTCGACATGACATGATACAGAGCTGCCATGTACAAGATCTCCACTGACTCCTTAATGGCAGGGACCGAGAAAATGGTGCGGGTGTGGAACGAATCATAATATTGCCAAGCTCTGATACCATCAAGAAGACTACCCTCATAACCCAAGCAAGGACTGGGGCTGTCCAGACAAAGTTGGCTGTATCCAAACTGCCGGGCAAACCTACAAGGCAGATAAGGCTCCAGAAAGACAGCATTGCGGTTACGGTACACTAGATGCGCGGGACGGATGTTACGCAACAATAAGAGCATCTGGCCATCCAGAAGCTAAGGGGGCGATACCGTCAATATGTACAGCCTCTATGTCCCTGGCAGTAAAGCGAGGTACGGATACGAAGATATGATACTTATCTGCCCTCGCCAATGCCATCCGGCAAGTCCGCATGGTTTCACACTCCCAAGGCTCGTCACGATAGCGGAAGATAAATGCATCATCATCAGTCACACCGTCTCCAGAGCCCGGCCTCATCAAAGACGGGTAATGTATCAGCAGCCACCCCATCAAATAGTGATAAGGCAACTCAGTTCATTCAAAATCCTTGGTCACGTCGCGAGCAATGATTTTGGATGTGAAAGTACGTAGGCCACGGTGTATGCCGCACACCATGGCCGGGAGGAGAGCTAGCCTGATTCGTAAAACCAACTTCACAGCCGAAAGGATGAAGTTACAACTAATTCTCTCAATGGAACCGGCTCCTCCCGAGACTACACAGTTTCGTAGCCAGATCATCAAAAATCCCGCCAGAAGCGCTTTCTCAGACAGCTCCTGAGTATCCTGGTAAAAGTAATCGAAAGTATCAGTCTGGTTCCCGAATCCATCGCTGGTGGTGGCCACTCTCTTAGCCGACGTCGCCGAGTCCTCAACCGCTTCCCGAGGTCGAGGGCGACGAGAGGTGACTCTACCTAAGGCATCTGTCGAGAAGAGATAGTGCACCCAATCTCTGGTGAAGGGAGGATTCCATTCCAGGTTATTATCCTTTCGAGTCATCTGGTAACATGCGTTATAATGGCACAATATCTCCTGGTAAAGGGCCGCAATGCCAGGATACCGTCGTTCCAGATCTTCGAGTTCCTCATTAGTGGGAGAATACGCTTCAAACGCTTCGTCCCCCCAAGGAAGCTTGGAGACCGCGTGTATCTCATGGAGCGCGAGTCCCATCTCCCCCACAGGTGTGTAAAAGGTCCCCGTACGGCAATTATACATTTTCAGCAGAGACATGAGCAGCTTCTTGTTTATGGACAAGCCATGACTAGTACCTCGGATAGCGTGGTACAAGCCAATCTCGCACAAAAAGGCCTCATACTTCTGCAAGATCCAAGTAGATAAATTGATCCACGAAGGAACAGAGTGCACCCAACCAGGGAACGTCAATCGACCAATGGGATAGGAGCCTTTCCGAGCAAGCTGATTTATAAAAGTGTCAGCAGTAGAAAATGAGAAATTAGGGCCTGCCACATTCAGGAAAGAACCTGGGACCAACCCCGTCACAGAACAACTAGTGTGCACTTTGCCGGCAATCACGGACTTCAGATTGTTATTATAATGGATGTTCTCCACAAACATCCCACCTCTGGTAGGGGTTAAAGTCTCCCCCATCTTCCGATCTAACGGGAGCATATTAAACCAAGATAATGGGAAGTATCGCTCCATTTGGGGGATGCGAATCGCCATCCCGTTAGAAACAAAGTTCCAGTCCTCCGACACCTCCAGGACATGATCGTTCTCCACGGTCAAGGCGTCCCCAAAAAAGAACGCAGGCTTCAAATACTCCCCTTCAAATTTCCCGGAGTTCATTATAGCATTAAGGAAGTGAAAAGACTGATTCTTGATGGCATTCAATCTAACCGTAGGCTCATCGCTCGGAAACTGGTCAGCCATATACTGGACAATGTGGTCATACCTGTAGCCGAGAGCGGCTTGAGCGCTACCCACCAAGAGTTCTCCAGCGGCGTTAACCGGCAGGTTCACTGAAGAACAAACAGAGAAAAGTAAGTTAAACGGAGGGATACAACAAGAGAGAGCCGATTGGGTGCTCTCAAACCCCATGCGGCTCAAGAAGATATCCATGCGGCCCCATGAAGCTCTCAGAAATCTCATACGGCTCCGTACAATAAAAAGTCTCTGCGGTTTAGCGTCACTTATGCGGCTTCGCCAGCAAGGCACGCATACAGACGCGGTAGTTCTCTTATGCGGCTCGCAGCTCAGCCATAGGACGAACATGCGATTTACAAAGGCTCGTGCATAAAGTATGCGATGTAGCCATGGCGGTTGGGGTTCTTTAACTCATGCATTGTCCTTACCAGTAATGGGGGGGGTGAACGTCAGGATGAACATCAGGTACGGCGACGGGGGAAGTAGCAGCGGCAGCCGAGGTGGAAGTGGAGGCCGCCTTCTTGCCCTTTACTGCCACGGTCTTCTTGGAAGCCATTAATTATCAAAAGAGGAGAAGGGCAATCGAAATAGGAAAGGTCTGAGGAAGAAGAAGAAAAATAAAGAAGTCTTCTCTCTCTTCAAACTCTTCCTATTTATAGGAAGATGGGAGAAGGAGGACACGTGGGCCAATGACCGACTCATGAAGAGCGCAACCGACTCCTTGGGTTTCGTCTCCAAGATTCACCCAAGGTGTTAAATTCGATAGATTTAATGAGCTGACTCTTAGGATTCCCTCCTACAGAGACAGCGCTGAAACGAATTTGAGGCAATTAAGGACCCACACACGTGGCGAACAGCTATGCGGCTGAACAGTCTCCTGCGGCTCAGTCTCTTATGCGGCTGAATAATTTATGCGGCCGAGACTTCTATGCGGTCAGAATTCCATATGCGGCTAGAGGAACACGGCCATGCTTCTTATTCAAAGTATTTCAATTTTACAAATTGAAAACTTTGAAGGGGGTCCTGTAGAAGCATGGAAAATACTAAAGGAAATGATTCATGCGGCCAGGAAAGATCCATGCGGCTCAGAGGACGCATGCGGCTCAGGGAGTCATGCGGCATAAGGAGCTATACGGCCCAAGTATTCCATGCGGCTCAGAGGACACGTGGCCCGATAGTGCTCCCCTCCACCCATGCTGCATTAATTGCTTTGACGGCTGACCCCTCTGAAAAGTTGACAGCCCTGACACCAAAGCAGGTAATTATGGCTCTGCCATAATGATGAATCTCTAGGGAAGAGGAAAGAAATCTCTGACACAAATCCCCCGAGAGCCATAAAGATGCCACGTGGCCTTGCCACGTGGGCATTCATATGCGGCTCGCTTCTCATGCGGCTCAGATTAAATCCTATACGGCTCAGACTGTAGAAGACTCATGCGGCTCGAACAAAGGACTTCCTATGCGGCTCAGAGTGAATCCATCCTACGCGGCTCAGGCCATGAAAGCCTCCTGCGGCTCGAGCGAGGACTTCTCATGCGGTTCAAGAAGATCATGTCCATGCGGCCCAGGCGGATATATACCTATGCGGCCCACAAGGATTACTCCTCTGTGATTAGAAGGCTCAAGGGAGGGCCACTGCCCACGTAAGCCCTGACACGTGGGCTTAACCATATGCGGCTCACATTCATATGCGGCTCACCTTCATATGCGGCTCACTAGTCATGCGGTCCAGATCCCTCCAGCAGATCCTAGGACACGTGTCCTAAGCCGATTAAATTCCTCAGATTTGCTACCATTAAAGATTGGGTTAAATCCCAATAAACCTGGGACACGTGGCAGAAGAGTAAATCTAATTTATTTGCAGATATCAGAAGATCAGTATAAGGAAGATTTATTCCAATCAGCATTAATTGCTCGTAGGATTTGGTGTAATCTACACCTAATGGCCCAGATTCGTCATAATCAAGATGAATGGCCTAGATTGACCAATCCACAGGCCGCCGCCATCTCCAAGAGCTAATCATTGGCAACCCTAATGATCACATCCCATTATTATAAATAGCAAGGTGCCATTCCCTTGAAAAGATATACAAGATCGAAGAGAAAAATATATACAATTTCAGAGAGAAAAATATGCATATACAGAGGGACTCCCCAATAGTCAGAGAAAAGAATCCACAGAGAGAGAGAGTGAAGCCTGAAGAGCAACAGAGGAGCAAGAAGAGCATTTCTTTGTCAACGCCAACCATCTTTTCACAAGGAGCCAAGACTGCATACCGATCGTCCAAGGAGTAAGGCAGAGCGGCCGTCGCTTTTCCGAGCCTCTATCGTCACCCCCCAGAATCAAAAATAAATAATTGTACTTAGACTGCTGTACCTAGGTTTTCGTCCCTAGGCTTTCTTTGTACAAGTGAGTTTGTAACGTGAAGTAAAAGTTCGGTCCTCCGATAATTGTTCTGTTCTTTTATATTTCATGGCAAACACTACCGATCAGCAAGGCGGAGCACCTCCAGTAAACCAACAGCAACCTGGAGACCAAGCCCAGTACTCTAGAGCGGCCTCCCGAGTCATGCATTTCGGGGATCTAGAGCCCCCCATTTAGCCAGTCCAGCCTGCAGAGCCTGACAATGGAACCCTGGTGGGACTGAACAAGGAATTGCTTGCATCTCAAGATCGTCGGGGCGATGCCCTGCACCAGACAGTACAAGATGCCATGGGCAGAGTTGGTTACCAAGGGAACAACGCGGCCAACAGCTTTAAGCGTCTGAACCCTCCTTTCTTTGATGGTAATGAAGATGCTATCGTTGCTGATGTGTGGCTTTCGGACATAGAAGTTATCCTGGAGGCAGCTAGGATTCTTGAGGAAGAGAAGATGGCCGTTGTGCGCCTGCATTTATTGGATTTAGTCCACAGCTGGTGGGTGATGTTAGTAGTTGGATTACCGATGCCTGTCTCATAGGCGGTATTCAGCAATAAGTTCCAGACCAAGTACTTCGACGCAGTAGCTCGGTATGATCTGCAGACGAGATTCACCAATCTTAAGCAGTTGGAGAGGACGGTCGATGGATATGCGGCAGAGTTTTCTTGACTCAGTCGATTTGCACCTACCTTGGTAGCAACCGAGTTGGATCGAGCCCAGCGATTCCAGCAGAGGCTCTACCTAGAGATTATTATATCAGTGGAGCAGTTTGAGCACCAGACGTTTGATGCCGTCTTGCGAACAGCGAAGAGGCATGAGTATACTTCGCAGAGGATTGTAGATCGAAGCGGAGGACGGAAGAGGTCTCATGGGCAGATGTCCCAGTGTTCAGCACCAGCCCCGACACTAGGGCTTTGACTATTGGAGCTCCTAGGAGGGAGACCACAATTTTGTCGATTCAGTACTCGACACCGACGTATCATCAGCAGCATAAACAGAAGCAGTCTTCTGCAATGGGTTGCTCTTATTATGGGAAGCCAGGGCATGTTGTATCAGAGTGTCGTAGAGCACAAGGATTGTGCTTGGCTTATGGGTCACCGGACCATAGGATAGGGTCCTGTCAGAATAGAGCTAGTTCATCATCGTCGAACCTAACCAGTCCGTCGGTTAGGGGTCCAGTGCCAGTGCAGCAGCAAAACCAGCCTCCGAGGCCATTGCTGCCTCAGGCTCAGCAGTATGCCCAAGCTCAGACTCAGAATCAGCAGAGAGATTTCCAGCAGAGGGGACCAGCATCAAGAGGACAAGGACAGGCTATGGTTCTGACCGTAGCAGAAGAATTAGCATCAGGGAAGGTGGTGGCATGTACCATTCTCGTCAACTCTTTTCCAACATCAGTATTATTTGATACAGACCTGCATGGGCCACCACAAAAAATATGTCACGCCCCGCTATGATGAGTTTCCTATTTCTGTAGGCTTCCAATGGCACTCTAACCCTAAGTACCATTAGATAGAGACCTGCATGGGCCACCACAAAAGCATGTCATGCCCCGCTCCCGAATAATCGGGTACGGGCCGATGCATGCCCGGTCTATACTGTCGTTGACAGCGGTAGTGAGCCGTCTAGTCATCAATAACAAGAGTAATCTCATCACAGCATCTAATCTCGGAATCTATACTAACCATCACAGTAATCTACTGTACAATTATTATAACTTATACATGAATGACCAGGTACAAAGTCGAAAAAAATAAAGGCTACAACAACAACATATAATCAAATACACTCAATCAATCTCCTATACATGAAACTAATATCTCAATGTCAAGTGTGCTCCAATGCCAGCCATGATAATCTAAAGATCCATCTCACCTGTAATCAACGATCCAGTCAGAAAAGAAGCAAAGCACAGTATAACTCAATAAAACTCACCATGAAGATCAATGGAAAGGTATATCAAAATATAACTGAAAGACAGAAAACAAGATGAGTATAAAATATGCACTAGCTATGTGTACATGTGCAATTGGACGTTATCAACGTGTAGGAACTAATATGTAATCAGGCATATAGAATATGCTATTAGTCAATCAATAATCAGGCATGTCTGACGACAATGCTATCAGTCATGCAATAATCAGGCATGTCTGACGACAATGCTATCAGTTACGCATGAAATGGACATCAGGCATACAGTGTATGCTATCAGGCAATATTTGTCCAATATTAGTCAATCACATGTCTTAGAACGTCCCCCACCTGACACGAGAATTAATGCAATCAATCGGGAACAAGTGCAATAAAGAAACAAGACAATGTGTGTGCAATGCATGCAATGATGGAAATACTGAGTGCATGTACTTGCCTCTTTTTTGAGATTTTGTCCAAGTCTTCAAATCACATATTATCACGATCCGCACCCACTGTAAGGGTACGAGAATATAACAACGCCCAGCCTACGCTGCAGTGTCGGCGGTAGAACACTATCCTAGGTCAATCATCTAACAATATAAAGGTACCTGTACAGTATATACTTTCTGAATGGAGGTGACATAGCAGATACAGTCTCAATCACATCTAAGGTAGAGCATGATAAAGATAGATAAAACATGAAATCCAAAAGAGATATAGCAGATAGAAGTCTAAGTATCTAAGATACACAACCCAGAAATACATCTCAAAGCTCAAATACAGTAATCCATAAAATAAATACAACTCAAGACAACTGAAATAAGGTAACAAAATTCTAGCTATCTATACGACCTCTACTGTGTCTCCTCTAGGCTAGCAGGCAACCTCCAGGCTATCTGTAAAATTTTATCAACAGGTCCAGTCAGGACAGGAGCGAGCACATTACATCTCAATAAATCATAGCAGGTTAGAAAATATAATCATGCAGTAAAGTAAGATACATGATCTGAAAAAATACAGTATGTAAACAGAGAGAGAACTGTAATAGAAATATCTACTATAAATAGAGAACTAACAGTGGCTAGTGATGTAGAGTACAGGATAGCACATGTAAACGGAACAGATTAGCACATGATCTACACTAAAGAGTTTCACATGATCTACACTACTATGGAATTGTTCACATGACTACTAGCACTCCCCCGTTTTCCCCAATCAATACACAAGGATCTAAGCCGGTTATGTTATTGTACATGATATCACATGGGGGCCCATAAAAGGGTGCACATGATAGTATACATGAAGGCTCCGTGAACATGAGAGTACATGATTCACAGGAGTGTACATGTATGGTAAAAGCACAGGAGTACATGATAAAAGTGAAACGCACATGACACAATGTACCCAATGCTCCCGAGGGGGATAACATCGCATGAAGAGATCCATATAGTACTAATCCGTGATAGTGTCGTGACAGCATCAAGTAAGGTAATCTAAAGCAAGAAAATAATTCTAAGCCGGATATGAAATGATCAGAGAATGTACTCGCCTGATAACCTGAACAGCTGATAAGTATAGGGGGTCCAACTGAAGCCACCGAGTCCTATTTAAAGCAACACAGGTTACAAGGTGTTCAAGTTGTAATAAATGAATCTCTACAAGCAATCTATATTATCCTAGGTTCTTCTAAGTCAAATCAACTCTAGGTCAACTCTGGTCAACAATCTAGTCAAATTAGGTCAAGTATTGACTTATAGTTGACTTTTGGTCAAATGGTCAACTCTGGTCAAACAGGGTTAATTATAGTCTAATTATTAAAGATATAAAGTGTACTTCGTTATTTGTACGTCGAAACTTACGACACGCAAATCGAGATGAGATGATCAACGGTAAAGTTGATAATCTTATTATAGTGATCCACGTGTCCATCTTGTCAATTCCAGTGATGTGAGATAACTGGAATTGACTGATCTCAGTTTCGTTTGTACTAATCCCGAAATACGAACATTATAAGAATTAATTATTAAAAAATTATAAAAAGGTTAAACTCAAAGAAATTATCAACAAACATTGTCGGACGATGAAATAAATATCGCCAACGTGTCCAGAATGGTCAAATTAGCTAGGATAGCCTACCCATCGGTCCAATTTGGACACAAGGACAAAAAGGTAATTTCGGATCAAAAATGGTATCCGTGTCGGAGCCGTTTTGCACCGAAAAATGTACAAGAAAATAGTCTATAAAATATAACAAATTATATGTCCACGAAACCAGAATGACGATACGAACCAAACGGTATTCTCCAGAATTGGATTCCGTTGACCCGATCTCAATTTGGTCCGTTGACCAGAACTTGGAATCCCGATTTGCACAAAAATGCGTGCCGGAGCCAATGTTCTCAAAACTCAGCAAACTACATGTCAACGAGTCCAGAATGATGAGACGAACTCAACGGTATATCCAGAATTGGATTCCGATGAGCCGATCTTAAAATGACCCATTGACCCGGATATTGGTATCCGACTTGCACCGAAATGCGTGCCGGATCTAATGTCCACCAAAACCTAGCAGATTATATGTCAACGAGTCCAGAATGACGATACGAACTCAATGGTATATCCAAAATTGGATTCCAATGAGCCGACATCAAAAAGTTCTGTTGACCCGGACTGTGGGACCCACCTTGCACCAAAAAAACGTGCCAGGGCCCACGTCCTCCAAATCTAACAAATTTTATATGAAAACATGCCAGAACGACGCCACGAGTCTACTGGTGGTGTCAGAAATGAAATATGGAGTCCCGTGTTCAACAATGGAATTTTACAAGTTGGAAATTACGAATTCGGACGACCAACTTTGGCGTCGAATTCAACCAATCAAACAAGCTCACAATGAAACAAAACTGGAGGGGTAGCAAGAGGGTTATACCAGCTTCGCACAGGAACTGGTAGCACGCCAAATAGAGCTGCTGCGGAGGAGGTACAAGCTGACGAAGTTGACCCCGCAAAACTGTCCAAAATTAATACAATTTAAACGGTCAACTTGGTGGCCGGTTTTGATGTATGAAACGATAAAATCAACGGATGAAAATTGACAGGAGCGAAGGTGGATATACCGAGATTGTGACGGAGCGAAGAAATCGCTGATCCAACGGTCGGATCTCCGGGAAAACGTGCACGAAGTCGCTGCGACGGAACGCGAAATCGAGATCGTTCCCGTGCGCGTCACGACGGAACTTCGTGCGAAACGCACGAATCGCCTCGACGGCACGTCCCGGAGGACGGTGGCCGCCATGGGAGTGCTCGCCGGGGGTACGCCAGAGGAGGGGTGCCCACGGCGGTGCGTGGCCGGCGACGACGGCCGCCTTGGCCGCTGCTACAGCCGCACATGCTGCTGCTGTGTGCGCTGCTGGATGTTGCCGCGCGCGCAGTACGGTGGCTGGCCCGTCCAGGCGGCACGGCGGCACGGCCAGCGGAGCATGGCGGCGGCGAGAGACCACGATGGTGGTGCTGGAGGAGGCTATGATGGCGGTGGTGCGGTCGAGATGGTGATGGTGGCCGGTTAGATGATAAATAGGAGAAGGGAATGAGGAGGATGGTCGGGCTGTTCGGCCGAACGTGCTCGGCCACGACGAGCTCCAGCCAGGGGGCTCGACAATGTAGGCTGGTGGATGGTTGTGTTTATTTTTGTGAAGATGATGATGGAGTTGGAGAGAGAGAGAGATGAGTGTGAGGAATAAAAATAGGTTTTGTTGTGAGCAATAAATGAGTGAGAGAGGGAAAAGAATAAAAGTTAGAGAGAGGGACTACTCCAAAAGCTAGGGCCGACCAAGGCTTATGGGAGTGAGTGTTAGAAATAATGTGTGGTTGGATGGGGAGTGAAATCAAGGATTAGGATTAATGTAGGAATATATCATTCCTAGGGATTAAAATCAATAGAATTTCTATTAAATATTAGAAATAGGTAAAATAGGGTACTTGATATTTTTCAAGGATGATGATTCTGAGGGTGTCATGATGGAGAGTAACATGGAGCTTGGACTGGGTTCGGTCAAACCGGGTTGGATCAAAACTGGACATTGCAAAATAATCGAATAAAATAGGTGTTGATGATCATGAGTAAATAAGTAGCACATGGGGATTCCAATAAATGGGACACAAGTTTCATACGGGTAGTAGGCTCAATGTAGGCCATACCCACAATTGGGGCTGACAGGTTTTGGTCGACAGGGTACCTACAAATCAAGTTGGAAAATGAATACGACACCGTGGGGTGAAATAAAACCGGGTCACGTGTCAGAAAAGTTGTGTGAAGCAAATGGAGCACAAAATGGCGTGTCTGAGTGGGACACGAAGGTCAAGGGTGAAGAGTTCTCGAGTAGATCATGCATGATGAGTTGGTTTCACAAAAATGACTGGTCTGGTGCTCCCAAATGAAAAGTCACTGTAACGTGCTAATAATGATCAAGAAAAAGAGTGGGAAAATTAATTAATGATCAAATGGTCTAATTCGACCCGATGTTGTGCGAACAAAAAGAGTACATGAAAACAAGTTTGAGTGGGACACTATATACCATCATGAAGGCAATCCTATCCACTACAAAACTCGTGAAGAAGGTTTCCAGAGTTGAACATCCCTGACACTCCAATTATCAAAGGCACGGGAAAGCACATTTACAGATAAATAAACAGAATAAATTATTTAATGAAACTAAACAATCAGAAAAATAAAAAAATAAAAAATATCAACCCGAAATTCAGGGTACTCACATTCTACCCACTTATAAAAAATTTCGTCCTCAAAATTAAAATTGTTCATACTCCTTCTAGGTCAAACCCCCACAATCAAGTCCCAGAACTTAAATAAAACATATCATCAAAAAGGACGGCATACAGGGTCATGGCATACGGTGGTAGTGAAAGTCTCATCTAGGTATACTAGTCATGCTAAACCAAAATGGTCATAGGGTATCAAACACACAAGCAGTCTAGGGTGTTAAACCGGAAAAGTCACAGAATAACAAATTATCAAAACTGTAAGACAGCCTACCATCCTATGTAAAAACTGGTACTTATCATAAAAAAGAAAAGTAACTACCAATTCTATAAAGGTTTCAGAAAAATCAAATCAAAAGTTAAGAATGAAAGTCACTTGCATGGAAATCTAATCACAATATGTATATATATAGAGAGTGTGTTAGAGAGGGAAAAGCTAGTCATTATGTAAAGGTCATGTGGTTCGTGTGTGTATGGGTGTATGTGGACATGTTCATATGGTTAGATAGTAGGCATGTGTGTATGTGAAATATACATAAAAGTATAGGAGGATTTGGGTTTCGAAATAATAGCTACCCAGTTACACTACTCATGGCATATTGGTTAAACAATGTACAATACAAAACCTATTTACTCATAACATGCATGGCTAACCATATACATATATAAAGAGGTAGAGACTTAGTTATGTATCTATATACATTATAACATGTATGCATAAACTCTATATATATCTATATAGATATATGAACATAACATAGAGAGGAAGGGATAGGTTTACATGGCAATGTATACTAAGTTAGGTGTGTGTGTCCTTGTACAGGGTATAGATTAGTATTGAAAGGTTAAATCCGGTTTTAGTTCAGCATTTACATACAAAATCTGAAAATGAGCTAACATTTAAACCAGGATAATATTAACATAATGCAGTTTCAAATTTTAGGGGTTTGAAACAACACACTAACTCATGCTTCCAATACTCCTAACATGATAGAGAAGAAACCCTAACATACTATCCATACATTTAGCTATCCATACAGTTCAATATTACATATTAAATCTGAAATTGAACTAAGCATTGGAAATCAATGTGAAAATGTTAACATGTATTCAGTTTTAGGATTTGGAGAAATTCAACATCAACTAACCCAATGTTTATCACAACCTAACATGTAAGAATATGAAACCTAAATTTATATCCCTACATACCACAATGTATATAGCTCAAAGTATATATAATATATATTATATTTTTTATATATATATATATATATATATATATATATATATATATATATATATATATATATTTTTTTTTTATATATATATATATATATTATAATATATATATAGATATATATATTATATTATTTAAAAAATAGCAAATTAAACTAAACATTTGGAATCCAGTATTAAGGGTTAATATGCACACACTTAGATTTGACAATTTCAAACACAAAACTCAACTAATTTTTTTTTAATTGAAACCCTACGTATAACATACATGTGCAGTGATGTAAACATAACTAACAACATGAAATCATATTTGAATTACAATTTAAACTGGAAAAAAGTAGAGAACCAGAAATATTGGGGTTTTGACAATTTAAACATCAACAACATATTAATTTGTATTTAGACAGGTGGGAAATCAAGTGTAGCATGCATACGTGTCAGGCAAAGAGTCTGTGTCCAATATATATATATTCTCATGTCCCAATATAAAATTTTAATTCTACGTTAAGACCAACATTTAGATTTCTACCAAGATTACAAAGTAGGTGATTTGTGTAATCAAGACAGTTTTTTATTATTATTTAATACAAGAATAGTAGCAAGAAGGAATAACAATAAAATCTGTTCTGTTTATTTGTTTAAAAGAAGGAACCATTTGAAATCCAGAGCTAAAATATCAAATCCAAGATAAGGTCTAGCAAAATCGTCGATTCATTGTATTAAGAAGAAATTTATAGTAAGAAGTTGCACAAGGTTCATAAAATAGCTAAAGCTACTCCTAAGTTAAATAATGAGAAGCAAAACAAAACAAATAATAATTTTTTTGAAGGACTGAAACAAAAGTAGAGAAAACAAGTTTGAAAATATTTAAGGTACAATCTGATAATCATATGCGTCTATCCACGATCATGGTACTCTAAATCTCCGTCATACTAGTAAGCAAGGCTACGATAATCATAGAGTTCTCGACTAAGGCACATACCTTTAGAATCATAGTATTTAACATTTTCGCGATGCCGCTAGCTTGGCTGCGAAAACCTTAAATTCCTACACCCGAGAAATATATCCAAAATCAGACTATATGTCCTCACCATGCTGGCTAATGTGACTATAGAAGACTAGATTCCATAACTTAGATGACCTAGCCCATATAATTTCATCTTGATAGAATTTAAATTAAATCAACAATGAAACCCAAAATCAAATAAAATTTATCAATGAACATCAAGATTCAAAAATGAACAAAAATCCTTCAAATTATAAATACAAACCGGATGGTACAGCTAACATCAAGATTCAAAATTCAGCAATCTCCCATCAAAATCAAATCCAACAACAGGAAGTAAAGATAAATCAATCAAGGGAGAAGAGTTTTCAAATCGGAGTTAAACAAGATTCTCAAGGGTCGTCCCAGGAATCTCTCAAGGGATCCTAACTGTGATTGAGTACCTTCAAAATATATCCTAATCCTACTGCAGGCTGTAGTGGTACTCTAGTTCGAATACCACTACACAAACTCGACCTGCATGGGCCACCACTAAAAACGTGTCACGGCCCGTACCCACTGTGAGGGTACGAGAACGTAACAACGCCCAACCTACGCCGCAGTGTCAGCGGTTAGAACGCTGTCCTAGGTCAATCATCTAACAATATAAGGTACCTGTACAGTATATACTCTCCGAATGGAGGTGACATAGCAGATAAAGTCTCAATCACATCTAAGGTAGAGCATGATAAAGATAGATAAAACATGAAATCCAAAAGAGATATAGTAGATAGAAGTCTAAGTGTCTAAATACACAACCCAGAAATACATCTCAAAGCTCAAATAAAGTAATCCATAAAATAAATACAACTCAAGACAACTGAAATAAGGTAAGAAAACCCAAGCTATCTATACGACCTCGACTGTCTCCTCTAGGCTGGCAGACAACCTCCAGGCTATCTGTAAAATTTTATCAATAGGTCCAGTCGGGACAGGAGCGAGCACAATACATCTCAATAAATCATAGCAGGTTAGAAAATAATCATGCAGTAAAGTAAGATACATGATATGAAGAAATACAATATGTAAACAGAGAGAGAACTGTAATAGAAATATCTACTATAAATAGAGAACTAACAGTGACTAGTGATGTAGAGTACAGGATAGCACATGTGAACGAAAGAGATTAGCACATGATCTACACTAAAGAGTTTCACATGATATACACTACTATGGAATTGTTCACATGACTACTAGCACTCCCCCGTTTTCCTCAATCAATGCACAAGGATCTAAGCAGGTTATGTTATTGTACATGATATCACATGGGGGCCCATGAAAGGGTGCACATGATAGTATACATGAACGCTCCGTGAACATGAGAGTACATGATTCACAGGAAGTACATGTATGGTGAAAGCACAGGAGTACATGATGAAAGTGAAATGCATATAACACAATGTACCCGATGCTCGCGAGGGGAATAACATCGCATGAAGAGATCCATATTGTACTAATCCGTGATAATGTCGTGACAGCATCAAGTAAGGTAATCTAAAGCAGGAATATAATTCTAAGCAGGATATGAAATGATCAAGAATGTACTCGCCTGATAACCTGAACAGCTGATAAGTATAGGGAGTCCAACTGAAGCCACAGAGTCCTATTTAAAGCAACACAGGTTACAAGGTGTTCAAGTTGTAATAAATGAATCTCTACAAGCAATCTATATTATCCTAGGTTCTTCTAAGTCATATCAACTCTAGGTCAACTCCGGTCAACAATCTAGTCAAACTAGGTCAAGTGTTGACTTATATTTGACTTTTGGTCAACTGGTCAACTCTGGTCAAACAGGGTTAATTCTAGTCTAATTATTAAAGATATAAAGTGTACTTCGTATTTGTACGTCGAAACTTACGACACGCAAATCGAGATGAGATGATCAACGGTTAAAGTTGATAATCCTATTATAGTGATCCACGTGTCCATCTTGTCAATTTTAGCGATGTGAGATAACTGGAATTGACTGATCTCAGTTTCGTTGTACTAATCCCGAATACGAACATTATAAGAATTAATTATTAAAAAAATTATAAAAGGTTAAATTCAGAGAAATTATCAACAAACATTGTCGGACGATGAAATAAACATCGCCAATGTGTCCAAAATGGTCAAATTAGCTAGAATAGCCTACCCATCGGTCTAATTTGGACACAAGGGCAAAAAGGTAATTTTGGGTCAAAAACGGTATCCGTGTCGGAGCCGTTTTGCACCGAAAAATGTGCAAAAAACAAGTCTATAAATATAATAAATTATGTTCACGAAACCAGAATGACGATACGAACCCAACGGTATCTCCAGAATTGGATTCCGTTGACCCGATCTCAATTTGGTCCATTGACCAGAACTTGGAATCCGGTTTGCACGGAAATACGTGCCGGAGCCAATATTCTCAAAACTCAGCAAACTACATGTCAACGAGTCCAGAATGATGATATGAACTCAACGGTATATCCAGAATTGGATTCCGATGAGCCGATCTCAAAATGATTTATTGACCCGAATATTGGTATTCGACTTGCACCGAAATACGTGTCGGATCCAATGTCCCCCAAAACCTAGTAAATTATATGTCAACGAGTCCAGAATGACGATACAAACTCAACGGTTATCCGAAATTGGATTCCGATGAGCCGGCGTCAAAAAGTCCGTTGACCCGGACTGTGGGACCCCCTTGCACCGAAAAATGTGCCAGGGCCCCGTCCTCCAAATCTAACAAATTTATATGAAAATATGCCAGAACGATGCCACGAGTCGTGGTGGTGTCAGAATGAAATCTGGAGTCCCGTATTCAAAAATAGAATTTTACAAGTTGGAAATTACGAATTCGGACGACCAACTTTGGCGTCGAATTCAACCAATCAAACGAGCTCACAATGAAACGAAACTGGAGGGGTAGCAAGAGGGTTATACCAGCTTCCCACAAAAACTAGTAGCACGCCAAACGGAACTACGGTGGAGGAGGTACAAGCTGACGAAGTTGACCCTGCAAAACTGTCCAAAATTAATACAATTTAAACGGTCAACTTGGTGGCCCGTTTTGATATATCAAACGATAAAATCAACGGATAAAAATTGACAGAGTGAAGGTGGATATACCGAGATTGTGTCGGAGCAAAGAAATTGCCGATCCAACGGTCGGATCCCCGAGAAAACGTGCGCGAAGTCGCTGCGACGGAATGCAAAATCGAGATAGCGTTCCCGCGCGCGTCACGACGGAACTTCGTGCGAAATGCCGAATCGCCTCGACGGCACGTCCCGGAGGATGATGGCCGCAATGGGAGTGCTCGTCGGGGGTTCGCCGGAGGGGGGCGCCCATGGCGGTGCGTTGCCGGCGACGACGGCCGCCGTGGCCGCTGCTACAGCCGCACATGCTGCTGCTGTGTGCGCTGCTGGCTTTGCCGCGCGCGCAGTACGGTAGCCGACCCGGCCAGGCGACACGGCGGTGCGGCCAGCAGAGCATGGCGGCGGCGAGAGACCACGAGGGTGGCGGTGAAGGAGGCTATGATGGCGGTGGTGCGGTCGAAATGGTGATGGTGGCCGGTTAGATGATGAAGAGGAGAAGGGAAGGAGGAGGATGGTCAGGGCTGTTCGACCAACCGTGCTCGGCCACGGCGAGCTCCGGCCAGGGGGCTCAGCAATGTAGGCTGGTGGTGGATGGTTGTGTTTATTTTTGTGAAGATGATGATGGAGTTGGAGAGAGAGATGAGTGTGAGGAATAAATATAGGTTTTATTGTAAGCAATAAATGAGTGAGAGAGGGAAAAGAATAAAAGTTAGAGAGAGGGGACTACTCCAAAAGCTAGGACCGGCCAAGGCTTATGGGAGTGAGTGTTAGAAATATTGTGGTTGGATGGGGAGTGAAATCAAGGGTTAGGATTAATGTAGGAATATATCATTCCTAGGGATTAAAATTAATGGAATTTCCATTAAATATTAGAAATGGTAAAATAGGGTACTTGATATTTCAAGGATAATGAGGCTGAGGGTGTCATGATGGAGAGTAACATGGAACTTGGACTGGGTTCGGTCAAACCGGGTTGGATCAAAACCGGACATTGTAAAATAAACGAATAAAAAGGTGTTGATGATCATGAGTAAATAAGTAATAATGGGACATAAGTGTCATACGGGTAGTAGGCTCAATGTGGGCCATGCCCACAATTGGGGCTGACAGGTTTTGGTCGACAGGGTACCTACACAATCAAGTTGGAAAATGAATGCGACACGTGGAGTAAAATAAAACCGAGTCACGTGTCAGGAAAGTTGTGTGAAGCAAATGGAGCACAAAATGGCGTGTCTGAGTGGGACACGAAGGTCAAGGGTGAAGAGTGTCTCGAGTAGATCATGCATGATGAGTTGGTTTCAAGAAAATGACTGGTCTGGTGCTCCCAAATGAAAAGTCACGGTAACGTACTAATAATGATCAAGAAAAAGAGTGGGAAAATTAATTAATGATCAAATGGTCTAATTCGACCCGAAGTTGTGCGAAGCAAAAAGAGTACAAGGGAACAAGTTTGAGTGGGACACTATATACCATCATGAAGGCAATCCTATCCACTACAAAACTCGTGAAGAAGGTTTCCAGAGTTGAACATCCCTGACACTCCAATTATCAAAGGCACGGAAAAGCACATTTACAGATAAATAAACATAATAAATTATTTAATGAAACTAAACAATCAGAAAAATAAAATAAAAATAAAAAAATATCAACCCGAAATTCAGGGTGCTCACATTTATTGAATAGGGAAAATCATTTAGAAGTCCTATTCATTAATCTTGACTAAATCACTAATCTAATTATCTTAATCAACCAATTGCTAATATTAGGAGGTTACTATGGTAGGTCCACTTAGTATAATCATTGAATACTAATTCAAACCTTACCTTATCCTCAACAAAGTGGAGAACCTACTCGTTTTCCAACAGGCATGAACTGGAATTGAACCATACATCTAAGACTAAACCGGCCCAAACTAATATCAATTTAAACTTTACATGAATCACAGTAACTGCTCTCAACCCTAACTCTAACGGTCCTTTAGTTAAATTAACCTTGTTCTATTCTAAATAACGCTATCAGTATCAAGAACCACTCATTCAATTTGAATGCTATCGACTCCATGCCAATCTACATAAATCCCTAGAGTCGACTTGGGCTGACACTCGTCTTCGTAACCTCAAGAAGCCAACCTGGAGGAATAAAATAGGGAATATACCTGAAGAGTCTTCTTGGAATTTAGGTGTCGATCTCTGAGTTCCGGTGTCCGATACGATGGCTTCCCACGTCCCGAGTCGATTAGCCGAACTGATCAGGCATTCACCGAACAGTTGACGTGTACGAAAGGAAAGCAACAATATGAGTTCAATTCGAATTCGCTCGACTCTAAAATTGGAGAAAATGCACAGAATTAACCCAGGAAACTTACCAACACGGTTCCAATCAAAATCCCAGTGACTCAATCAAGAAATATGTTCATCAAATTTATATGAATCACACGACACATTATATAGAACAGAGTAAGTTCATTCCAAAGAAACTCGATCAACATCGATCGAACTGAGGATCAAATTCAAAGGAGTTAGAGGAATGATACTTACTCGATTCACAGATCCTTCGTCTCCCTCGTCTTCACTGCAGTGCACGCTGTCATGGCTATTCTTCGGGGGAAGCTCGAAGAAGAAGAAGCGAAGGAAGAAGATGATTAGTGAGGAACACGACAGGGCTTCGCCGTCTAGGAAAGTGATGAATAAGAAGAGGAATGAGGTTCATTTTATAGGCAGCGTCGAACGGGCAGGCGGTTGCGCGGGCACTGACCGACGGTTTGGGCGGGCAGCGGTTAGGCGTCGGCGGCGTATTTGTTAGGAAACGGTTAGGAAATTAGTTACAAATGAACGACTATGAGTGAAAGGGCGGTGGAGATTCTACGGTTGAGGTGGGAGCTTCTGGAACCTTCACTTGGTCGTCGATGCGCGCTCACGCGGAGAAGAGGAAATGAGAAAGGATATAAAGGAACTTGGGAAGAAGAATGAGATTTGAATGAATGAACGTTGAGTTTAAATTAACGGCTAGGTTAAGCGGATCCGGGTGAAGGGTGAGCGAGTTTGGATCCAAATGTGGATCCGCCTGAAGCCAGGGTGATGTTGGGCTCAGCTGGGTTGTGCTGGCCCATGTAGCAGAGAAAATAGAAATGGTTGAAATAGGAAGTAAAATGGAATAAAAATTAGGAAAACTTTAATAAATCCCTATATAATCAATCAATAAATAGAAATTTAGGAAAATCACTAATGAAATTAATCCTTAGTTTAGGATAATCAAAATAACAATTAAATATTTAATTAAAAGTTTTAGTAAGGAAATATTTATTGAATAAGTTCAAAATAGCAGTCTAGCTTAAAATTAGGAAAAATATTTTAATGATAAATAGTGATTAAAATCTTAATTAAATTCTAATACATAGGAATTACCAAGAATTTATTTTCAGGAAAAGTGGAGTTATACGACATCCTAGTCTATAGCAAGAATGAGGCAGAGCATGAGCAGCATCTTCGTGTAGTTCTTCAGATTCTCAGAGAGTATCAGTTGTACGCGAAGTTCAGTAAGTGCGAGTTTGGCTGGATCGTATCTTGTACTAGGGTCACAATCACCAGAGGTGGAGTAGAAGTGGACCCCCAGAAGATAGTGTTTATATAGGTATGGCCAGTTCCCAGTACCGTCGTAGAAGTTTGAAGTTTCCTAGGATTGGCTGGCTATTGCCGGCGGTTTGTATCAGACTTCGCTCGGATTTCAGCACCGCTGACGCAGTTGACCCGCAAGGATGTGCAGTTTGCTTGGACAACAGAGTGTCAGAGTTCATTAAGAAGTTGAAGCAAGGATTGGGACGGCACCCATTCTCACACTTTCAGATGGGACTGGAGGATTTTTACTCTATTGTGACACTTTCGACAAGGGATTGGGATGCATCTTGATGCAGCATGGTAAGGTAGTAGCTTATGCGTCACGTCAGCTTCATGATCATGAGAAAAATTACCCGACCCATGACTTGGAGTTAGCAGCGGTGGCTTTCGCACTTAAGTTGTGGAGGCATTATTTGTATGGACATCGGATGGAGATTTTCACCGACCACAAGAGTCTTAAGTATGTATTTACCCAGAAGGATCTGTCACGACCCGCACCCGATTTTCGGACGCGAGCTCGTGAGCAAGCCAGCTACGTATCGAGCGGACTCCAGCCCGACTCGAGTACTTATAAGCTGTCCAGAATAGGGAATCATGTCTAATCTAAACTATATCTCAATCCACAAGAAATATGTAAAACAAGAATGAACAAGTATGGATCATGGTCTGCACTCCATTAGCATATTGTCCGATTAGACTCCAAGAATGATATGAGTCTATAAAATAAGTAGAATATATTATAAAAGCACGAGAAGGATAGTAAATCGATAATATTAACAAAAATACCTGAATTATGCAGATGAAGTCAACTGCCACATGCTCAGCTAACTATGTACAAATCTGCTACCTGAAGAGATCATCAGGTCCTCAGAGGACTAGCAAAATACATAAAACATGCCTACTATTATGTAACACCCAGTTTTCTAAATGAGGATAATTTTGAACTTTTATAATTTTGATTAATCGATAATAAGATTTAACTCATGTTGTAATTTTTGGTAATTTTTTTAATCAATTTAAAACTATTTAAAATGTTGAATTGTGATTTTGATGGTTAATTAGTTAATTCCTAGTTTTGCTAAGCTTAGAGACTAACCATGGGGACCTAACCATGTGATTAGAATGACTATTTACAACTTTTTAGGCTAAGGGTATTTTGGTCATTTGTGACTTTTGAATTATTTAGGATTTTGATTAATTGGTAAATTTTAGATTACTTTTATAATAAATATTGATGTATTATGATTTGGTCATTGTTCATTTTAATATTTTGGGAAAATTTTATATTTTTAATATTGTTTTTATTGGATTTGTTTAGTCGGGTTTGAGTTCATCTCGTTTCGACTTGTATTGTGACCCGGGTAGCTTGAACTCTAGATGGGACCCAATATTAAGTTATGCATGGCTCACAAGACCCAACATTAAGTTAATTAATTAAACTAATTTTTATCATGTTAGAATGGTTAAGTTAGAGACTCAAAACTAGATCATTTTGACCTCAAACTTGAACCTAGTCTAGACTTAACCATATGATACTAGAGAGGGGCAATTAGGACATTTCCCATTAGTCCTAATGGACTCTTTATGGCAGACACCTTTAGGAGAGAATGATTCATTTCATTCATTACAATCTTGCCTCTTTTATTTTTCTTTTGTTCTTTCCCAATTTTAGAGAGCCTTCCCATTGATTTAATCTCCAAATCAAATTATTCCTTCACCAAACCTTCCCTCAATCATTTCCATTCTCCAAGGGAAGGGTGCTACCAAGGATTGGAAGAGGAGTGCAAGGAGGAGTTTCCACTTTAAGGGATCTTCGTATCGGAGCCGTGTCCTAAAGGATTTCATTGGGATTCCACTCCCAATAGGTAAAACCCATCCTCTAAATCGATTTTCTTTGCATAAAAATTAGTTTAGAATCCGTAGGATCCATCCTCATGCATGTGTCCCATTTAGATTCAAATTTGAGGCCATTTCGAGCTCTCTTGAGGATTTTAGATATGTGTCTTGTGTCCTACTTGATAGATCCCAAATTAGGACCCATGTGTATGTATGTATGATAATAGTTTAAATAGATATTTAAATTTAGTTTTATAATGGTTAGAGAGTGAATTGATCTTAGTTAGGATGGTTAGAATGAGTTTCATTTGGATACCTATGTTTGTATACAAGTATCTTGGCCTATATGTGTTTTTTTTGTCAAATTCGTCATAATATTCATCCACGTTTTTATTTACCAAAGCAACTTAGAAATGTCATAACTTTTAGCTTAGAATTCCGATTTATCTCTCATTTTTTTTAAAAGAACCGTATCGAAGTTAGCTTTCCAAATATATATTTTAATAAGCCAAATTCTTTATGTAACTTTCCGTAGAATTATTTGAGTGTCAGCTGTATGAAAGACGAACGTGTTTCGGTATTTTCGCGATTTCGGGAGCTTCCGGACACGAAATGTGATCCGTTTGAAGTTTCGGAAAGCTAACACGAAGGGCTACAACATACTTTAATCCTAGAATTTAGTGAATGCCCAATTGGTACAGTATTGATTTTAAGTAGAAGAGTGACTATACGATATATGCATTTTGTGTAACCTATGAGCCTATGTATGGATATTAAATAAATATAAGTAATGCATAATATGTTAGATAAATGAAATAACATATATATATATGATATATTCTCTTTACATTAATGTATATATGGTTGAATACAAGCATGTAGGAATGCAATTAATATAATGCATATGAGCAATGCATGAATTAAAGAATGATATACAATGTATGCATGAAAGTATATAATGAATGCTAGATATGAATGCAAGATATATATGTAATGATAGATATGAATGCATATTATATAAATATTGTAATGCAATATATAATGATAACATGTATGGTAATGTAGAGTATATGATGTAAGCATAAATGAATGGAGAAAATACATGTATATAGGTAATATAGAATGTAATATATGAATGCAAGCATGCAAGATAATGTATGTATCCATATATGATGTATTCAACTTAAAGATAATGTAATATATAAAAGGAATGAATGATAATATATAACATGATATGTAGGATAATGTAAGGTATGAAATATGTGATGTGTGCATGTTTGTATGTCTCTATGTTAATATATAAAATGATATGAATATACAATATATGTATATGTATAAAACATGTAGGTAATGCATAGATGCATGAATGAAATGAATGTTTGCAATATGTTAATATAAATACAAGTATCTAATATGCATGAACGTAAGTATAATATAATACAAGTATACATGTATGTATCATGTAAATGTAATATACATGATATATGTATGCATGTATACAAGGTAAGTATGTATGTATGTATTTTTATAAACTGAATTAACATATAACCTTTTACACACATGCATTCATACACCCTTTGACATCATGTATCCCATGTCACATACACCTACCTATCACTAAATTTTAGAACATTAACACATATCCTTTCACACACATGCCAAACACACACATACTCACTTACTCTTTTACCTCTCTTTCTCTCTATATATATTATATATATATATATATATAATATATTATATATATAATATATATATATATATATATATGTTTGTGCCTATATATATAGCTTTCCTATATATATCTATGTATATAAATATGTGAATGTGAATAATATATATATTATATGACTAAGTTTGTGTGCCTTGTTAGCTTATGGTTTAGTTTGTGCTTGGTTTAGCAAGTGACTTAGTCTATGAGTTAGTAGCTATCTTGGATACTTGATTTGTATATACTTAGTTTGTTTAGACCTAGAATAACTTGTTTGACCTAATTTAGACTTGTTAGACCTAGTTTGACCATAGTTGACCTAGGTTTGACTTTCAGGGTTGACCAAGTTGACCAAGAGTTGACTTTGGTCTAGATTGATCTAGAATGATGTAGAATACATAGTAGAGCTTCATATTGCCATTTGGACTTGTTGTGACTTGTGCTATTCTGATTAGGAGCCAGACACCTCTCCTCGGACAGTATATTTACTTTGGACATTCAGACACCAGGCGAGTACATTCTCTGATCTTTTCATACCTGTCTGGACTATATTTGCTTTAGATTACTCTACATGATGCTGCACGTATCTTCACGGATTAATATATATGGATCCCTTCCTGAGATGTTATCCCTCTACGGGTGCATCGGGTTTTATGTTTATGTACTTTATCATGTACATCAGGTAATCCTTGTACTCGTACTAGTTCATGTTTTTACATGTTCTCATGTGCTTCTTGTGCTTTCATGTGCTTTATCATGTGCCTCATGTACTACTCATTACATGAGTTCACGTATCTTAGCTGTATTCATGTGCCTATAACGTAACTTGAATGGATCCTTGTGTATTGATTGGGGCAGGGTAAGTAGAATTGGTTATATGAACACTATCCCTAGTAGCTGTATTCATGTGCCTCCTTAGCTGTATTCATGTGCCCCTAAGCCGTTTACATAACCATATTGTACTCTAAATCACGTAGCCACTTACAGTCTCTACTATCATGTATTTACTTTCAGTTACAAAATATCTCCTGTTTACTCGTACTTCCTTTTCAGCACTTTCTGTATTTTACTCTATTGCATGATTTATACTCCTAACCTGCTATGAACTGTTTGAGAGATATGTGCTCGTTCCCGTCCTGACTGGACCTGTTGATAAATTTTACAGATAGCCTGGAGGTTGCCTGCTAGCCTAGAGGAGACATAGTAGAGGTTGTATAGAGCTAAGGTTTGCTTAGAGCTTATTTCAGTTGTCTTGAGTTGTATTTATTTATAGATTACTGTATTTGAGCTTTGAGATGTATTTCTGGGTTAGTGTATCCTAGACACTTAGACTTCTATCTGCTGTATCTTCTTTGGATTTCATGTTTTATCTATCTTCCATTATGCTCTACCTTAGATATGATTGAGTTTATATTCTGCTATGTCACCCCCATTCGGGGAGTATAAACTGCTTAGTCTTATACTGTTAGATGCATGAGACCTAGGACAGCGTTTCTACCGCCGACACTGCGGCGTAGGCTGGACGTACCCACGTCTCGTGCCCTTACTCTAGGGTGCGGGTTGTGACACGTTTTAGTGGTGGCCCATGCAGGTCAAGTTTGTGTAGTGGTATTCGAACTAGAGTATCACTACAGCCTGTAGTAGGATTAGGATATTTTGAAGGTACTCAATCACATTAGGAAAAACTCCTTATCAGATCCCTTTTATCTAAATTTGCTGCTTATTGTTTTCCCTTGAATATTAACTGCCTTACTTTGATTTCTCGCTTCATTCTCAGTAATTGCTTATTGTTTTGATCTGTCTTCATAATGGTTATGGAGACATGATCTCATCGCTTCGGTTCGGGGGATACTATCGAGAGGCTGGCCACCTTTCGTCCTGTTCGTCAGGGCCTTGAGACCGCAGCTCCTGTTGTGCCGACTCAGGTTGGCATTTCTGCTACATTGGAGGTGCACCTCTGTCTGTACAGAGACTTTTTCTCGTCATTTCTGATTTCATTCAGCAGCAGCGGTTCAGCAGCATCATCAGCAGAACAGGAGAAACCAGCAGGGCGAGCTATCGTCAGGACAGTTGAGGATGCACAGACCATTAGAGATCTTGCTGCAAGTTCCGTTTTCTATTCTATTCCCGCAATTGTCTCTTATAACTATCTTGAAATTCGATTCCATCTGTTCCTTGTTGACTGATCAATTTGTTATGTTGTTCCTGTGTTATGTTTGCTTTTTTTCTGAAAAAATCATATGGGCTAGGTCACCTCAGTTATGGGATCTAGAATCTTCGATAGTCATGTTAGCTGGCATAGTGAGGACATAGTCAGATTTTGGACCTATTTCTCGGGTGTGGAAATTTAAGATTTTTGCCGTCGCATGCGGCAATACGGAAAATTTTAAATACCATGAACCTAGAGGTATGTACTTTAGTCAAGGACTCTGTGATTATCGTAGCCTTGCTTACTAGTATGACGAGGATTTGGAGCACCATAATTTTGGATATACGCATATGATTATCAGATTGTACCTTAAATGCTCTTGAACAAGTTTTCTCTACTTTTGTTCAGTCTTTCAAAAAAATTATTTTGTTTGTTTGTTTCTCATTATTTAACTTAGGAGTAGAGTAGCTTTAGCTGTATATAAACCTTTGTGTAACTTCTTACTATGAATCTCTTCTTAAAATAATGAATCAATAATTTTGCTAGACCTTATTGGATTTGATATTATAGCTTTGGTTTCAAAATGGTTCCTTCTTTTAAACAGATAAGCAGAACAGATTTTATCGTTATTTCCTTCTTGCTATTATTCTTGTATTAAATAATAATAATAATAATAAAACTGTCTTGATTACATCAATCACCTGCTTTGCAATCTTGGTAGGAATCTAAATGTTGGTCTTGAAATAGAATTTGATTTTTATATTAGGACATGAGAATATATATAGTGGACACAGACACTTTGTCTGACACGTATGCATGCTACACTTTGATTACCAACCCATCTAAATGCATATTAATATGTTTTTGATGTTAAATTCTCAAAACCTTAATATTCTGATACAGTACAGTATCAGAGATTGGTTCTCTGCTTTTCCAGTTTAAATTCGTAATTTAAATATAAATTTCATGTTATTAGTTTTGTTTACATCACTGCACATGTCTTATACACAAGGTTTCAATTCTTAAAGAAATTGGTTGAGTTTTTGTGTTTGAACTTGTCAAATCTGAGACTGTGTGCATATTAACCCTTAATACTGGATTTTAAATATTAGTTCAAATTGCTGTTTTTAAATGTAATATTTGAGGTATATACATTGTTGTATGTAGGATATAATGTTAGGTTTCATATTTTTACATGTTAGGTTGTGATAAATATTGGGTTGGTTTGATGTTCGAATTTCTCCAAAATTCTAAAACTGAAACATGTTAACATTTTCACATTGATTTTAAATGTTTAGTTAAATTTCAGATTTAATATGTAATGTTAAACTGAACTGAATGATTGAACCCTTCATTTTAAGTTATAACCCCTGTACTCTTGACACTCTACACTAATGTACACTAATGTTCACAACTGCCATGTAAACCTAACCCTTCATCTTTATATATATATATATATATATATATATAATATATATATATATATATATATAGTTTATGCATACATGTTATAATGTATATAGATACATAACTAAATCTCTACCTCTCTATACATATAGATATGTAATTTATGGTTAACCATGCATGTTATGAGTAAATAGGTTGTGCATTGTAGATTGTTTAACCAATATGCCATGAGTAGTGTAACTTGATAGCTATTGTTTTGAAACCCAAATCCTATACACTTTCATGTATATTTCACCACTAACCACATAACCTTTACATAATGCTGCTTTTCTCCTTCTAACACTCTCTCTCTCTCTCTCTCTCTATATAGATATATATATATATAATATATATATATATATATATATATATATATATATATATATATTTGATTGGATTTCAATACAATTGACTTTCATTCTTTAACTTTTGATTTTTCTTTGATTAGTACCCCTTTATAGATAATTGGTAGTTATCTTATTTATTTTCTGATAAGTACCAGTTTTTTATATAGGATGGTAGACTGCCTTACAGTTTTGATGATTGTTATTTCTGTATCATTTTCAGTTTAACACCCCTGATTGCTTGTAAGTTTTGATACCCTATGATTGTTTTGGTCTAGTGTACTATACCTAGATGAGACTTACACTACCACCGTATGCCATGACCCTGTATGTCATTTCTTTTAAATTGTATGATTTAGTAAGTTCTGAGACTTTGATTGTGGGGGTTTGACCTAGAAGGAGTATGAACATTTTAATTTCGAGGACGAAATTTTTCTAAGGGGGTAGGATTGTAACACCCAGCTTTCCAAATGAGGGTAATTTTGAACTTTTATAATTTTGATTAATCGATAATAAGATTTAACTCATGTTGTAATTTTTGGTAATTTTTTTTAATCAATTTAAAACAATTCAAAATGTTGAATTGTGATTTTGATGGTTAACTAGTTAATCCCTAGTTTTGCTAAGCTTAGAGACTAACCATGGGGACCTAACCATGTGATTAGAATGACTATTTATAACTTTTTAGGCTAAGGATATTTTGGTCATTTTATGACTTTTGAATTATTTAGGATTTTGATTAATTGGTGAATTTTAGATTATTTTAATAATAATTATATTGATGTATTATGATTTTGGTTATTGTTCATATTTTAATATTTTTGGAAAATTTATATTTTTAATATTGTTTTTATTGGATTTGTTTAGTCAGATTTGAGTTTCGTCTCGTTTCAACTTGTATGTGACCCGGGTAGCTTGAACTCTAGATGTGACCCAATATTAAGTTATGCATGGCTCACAAGACCCAACATTAATTAATTAATTAAACTAATTTTTATCATGTTACAATGGTTAAGTTAGAGACTCAAAACTAGATCATTTTGACCCCAAACTTGAACCTAGTCTAGACTTAACCATATGAGACTAGAAGGGACAATTAGGACATTTTCCATTAGCCCTAATGGACCTCTTATGGCAGCCACCTTTAGGAGAAATGATTCATTTTATTCATTACAATCTTGCCTCTTTTATTTTCCTTTTGTTCTTCCCCAATTTTAAAGAGCCTTCCCATTGATTTGATCTCCAATCAAATCATTCCTTCACCAAACCTTCCCTCAATCATTTCCATTCTCCAAAGGAAGGGTGCTACCAAGGATTGGAAGAGGAGTGCAAGGAGGAGTTTCCACTTTGAGGGATCTTCGTATCGGAGCCGTGTCCTAAAGGATTTCATTGGATTCCACTCCCAATAGGTAAACCCATCCTCTAATCGATTTCCTTTGAGGATCCATCCTCATGCATGTGTCCCATTTAGATTCATATTTGAGGCCATTTGGAGCTCTCTTGAGGATTTTAGATATGTGCCTTGTGTCCTACTTGATAGATCCCAAATTAGGACACCCCATGTGTATGTATGTATGATAATAGTTTAAATAGATATTTAAATTCAGTTTTATAATGGTTAGAGAGTGGATTGATCTTTTAGGATGGTTAGAATGAGTTTCATTTGGATACCATGTTTGTATACAAGTATCTTGGCCTATATGTGTTCTTTTGTCAAATTCGTCGTAATATTCATCCACATTTTTATTAACCAAAGCAACTTAGAAATGTCATAACTTTTAGCTTTGAATTCCGATTTATCTCCCGTTTTTTTAAAAGAACCGTATCGAAGTTAGATTTCCAAATATATATTTTAATTAGCCAAATTCTTTCTGTAACTTTCGTAGAATTATTTGAGTGTCAGCTATACGAAAGACGAACGTGTTTCGGTATTTTCGCGATTTCGGGAGCTTCCGAACACGAAAATGCGATCCGTTTGAAGTTTCAGAAAGCTAACACGAAGGGCTACAACATACTTTAATCCTAGAATTTAGTGAATGCCCAATTGGTACAATATTGATTTTAAGTAGAAGATGACTATACGATATATGCATTTTGTGTAACCTATGAGCCTATGTAGTATGGATATTAATGAATATAGAGTATGTAATGCATGATATGTTAGATGAATGAAATATATATATATGATATATATTCTCTTTACATTAATGTATATATATGGTTGAATGCAAGCATGTAGGAATGCAATTAATAATGCATATGAGCAATGCATGAATGAAAGAATGATATACAGTGTATGCATGAAAGTATATAATGAATGCTAGATATGAATGCAAGATATATATGTAATGATAGATATGATGCATATTGTATAAATATTGTAATGCAATATATAATGATAACATGTATGGTAATGTAGAGTATATGATGTAAGCATAAATGAATGGAGGAAATACATGTATATATATAGAATGTAATATATGAATGCAAGCATGCACAGTATTGTATCCATATATGTATTCAACTTAAAGATAATGTATATATGAAAGAATGATGATAATATATAACATGATATGTAGGGTAATGTAAGGTATGAAATATGGATGGTGCATGTTTGTATGTCTCTATGTTAATGTATGAAATGATATGAAAATACAATATATGCATATGTATAAAACATGTAGGTAATGCATAGATGCATGAATAAAATAAATGTTTGCAATATGTTAATATAAATACAAGTATCTAATATGCATAAATGTAAGTATAATATAATACAAGTATACATGTATGTATCATGTAAATATAATATACATGATATGTATGTATGCATGTATACAAGGTAAGTATGTATGTATGTATTTCTATAAACTGAGTTAACCTATAACCTTTTACACACATGCATTCATACACCCTTTGACATCATGTATCCCATGTCACATACACCTACCTATCACTAAATTTAGAACATTAGCACATATTCTTTCACACACATGCCAAACACACACATACTCACTTACTCTTTTACCTCTCTTTCTCTCTATTTATATATGTATGTGCCTATATATATAGCTTTCCTATACATATCTATGTATATGAATATGTGAATGTGAATAATATATATACATTATATGACTAAGTTTGTGTGCCTTGTTAGCTTATGGTTTAGTTTTGTGCTTGGTTTAGCAAGTGACTTAGGCTATGAGTTAGTAGCTATCTTGGATACTTGATTTGTATATACTTAGTTTGTTTAGACCTAGAATAACTTGTTTGACCTAATTTAGACTTGTTAGACCTAGTTTGACTATAGTTGACCTAGGTTTGACTTTCAGGGTTGACCAAGTTGACCAAGAGTTGACTTTGGTCTAGATTGACCTAGAATCATGTAGAATGCATATCAGAACTTCATATTGCCATTTTGGATTTGTTGTGACTTGTGCTGTTCTGATTAGGAGCCAGACACCTCTCCTCGGACAGTATATTTACTTTGGACATTCAGACACCAGGCGAGTACATTCTCTGATCTTTACATACCTGTCTAGACTATATTCTTGCTCTAGATTACTCTACATGATGTTGACACGTATCTTCACGGATTAATACTATATGGATCCCTTCCTGAGATGTTATCCCTCTATGGGTGCATCGGGTATTTTATGTTCATGTACTTTATCATATGGATCAGGTACTCCTTGTACTCGTACTAGTTCATGTTTTTACATGTTCTTATGTGCTTCATGTGCTTTCATGTGCTTTATCATGTGCCTCATGTACTACTCATTACATGAGTTCACGTATCTTAGCTGTATTCATGTGCCTATAACGTAACTTGAATGGATCCTTGTGCATTGATTGGGGCGGGGTGAGAAGAATTGGTTATGTGAACACTATCCCCAGTAGCTGTATTCATGTGCCTCCTTAGTTGTATTCATGTGCCCCTAAGCCGTTTACATAACCATATTGTACTCTAAATCACGTAGCCACTTACAGTCTCTACTATCATGTATTTACTTTCAGTTACAAGATATCTCATGTTTACTCGTACTTCCTTTTCAGCACTTCCTGTATTTTACTCTATTGCATGATTTATACTCCTAACCTGCTATGAACTGTTTGAGAGATATGTGCTCGTTCCCGTCCTGACTGGACCTGTTGACAAATTTTACAGATAGCCTGGTGGTTGCCTACTAGCCTAGAAGAGACACAGTAGAGGTTGTATAGATAGCTAGGGTTTGCTTATACCTTATTTTCAGTTGTCTTGAGTTGTATTTATTTTATGGATTACTGTATTTGAGCTTTGAGATGTATTTCTGGGTTAGTGTATCCTAGACACTTAGACTTCTATCTGCTGTATCTCCTTTGGATTTTATGTTTTATCTATCTTCCATTATGCTCTACCTTTGATATGATTGAGTTTACATTCTGTTATGTCACCCCCATTCGGGAAGTATAAACTGCTTAGCCTTATACTGTTAGATGCATGAGACCTAGGACAGCGTTCTACCGCCGACACTGCGGCGTAGGCTGGACGTACCCACGTCTCGTGCCCTTGCTCTAGGGTGTGGGTCGTGACATAATATGACAGTAAATAACATGTAAGAAGGATAAGAACACTGCAAGGAGAACATCTAAGGACGACGAGTCGTGTGGAAATGTAGACTTGGCTAACTATTAATCAAAACTCCTATAGCTTGTAGTACAAAGTAAGATACTCCCAATCTATAGTGTTTCAATCGACGTACAAAGCAGGATACTCTCAGTTGATATTAGCCAAATCTAGTATCGATCTTCTCTCCTAATGGATACAAGGTCAAGTAGACTTCTATAAATTGTAGTACAATGCAAGATACTCCCAATTTATAGTGCCGTAAGTCAAGTCAATCCATCAATCAATCAATATATGCTATAGATCGTAGTACAATGTAAGATACTCCCAATCTATGGCATGTCTCAAGTCAAGTAAATCAAGCAATATCAAGATAGAAATCGGCTATAGGTCATAGTACAATGTAAGATACTCCCAATCTATAGTATATCTCGACTGTAGTACAATACAAGATACTTCCAGTCAAGAATGGTCAAGTCAAGGAAAGATATAGAAACTAACAACTCACTCACGAGACAAGGTAACACGAAGAGACCAATAATCTAGCAATGTCCAATACCTTATACGTGCACGTAATCTAGAAACAAGTAAAGCAATCAAGGACGAATCAATCACAATATGGAATCATGTGACAATATGAGAAGGACTACAATAAGGAAAGAGAAAACCATGTAAATACTGTATATGTTCGGCAAGGTATACTTGTCTGGAGTTTGCACGCAGATCCAACAATAAACCGTCAACCGGTAAGCCAAATAAGTCAAAATCTCACAACTGTCTCCGAAAGCTGAAACAAACATTACCAACATTCTCAGAATAGTTAAATTAGGTAGAATTGCCTATCCTTAAGTCCAATTCTGGACACAGGGGCAAAACGATAATTTCGTGCAAAAACGGTGTCCGCCGTTGGACCCGCTTTGCACCAAAAAACGTGCCAAAGTCTATGGTCTCTAAAGTCATCAAACTATATGTCTACAGGTCTGGTTTTCCGATACGAATCCAACCGTATATCCAAAGTTGAATTTCGGCGGGCCGTGCACAAAATCACCAGTTGAATCAGAACGTGGGGCCCGCGAAATGGCGATCCGATCAACTATCTCAGAATTGGACCAAACTTGGCATACAGAACCAGAAAAAATAATACGGTCCTGTTGGCGCAAGTTTTGTCTCGATCTGACGAGCGTGCACAAAGTAATTGAGAAGTTTGTACAGAGGCCAATACGGTAAATTTTGACGAATACGCATCAAATTCGTCGCGCACACGTGACCAATTTGAATTCCGTCAAAGCCCACACGACCATGAAGCCGTTACGCACCTTTTGATGCTTTCGGTTCGCAACCATGTCGCCCGGATTGGCGGGACACACGTCGTATCTTACAATTTCTAGTTTTTGAAAAACAGTTTTAGCAGTTTTTTCCCAATTTTTGAGTTGATTTATCTTAGCAACTACTGAATATAAAAATAATTTATAAACAGGGTTTGAATGCTGGTTAGGTTTTCTATAGGTTCCTTTAAATAGGTTCCAAGGTTTTGCACTGGATCGACCAGAAATGGCCTTCCAAACAGGGCATTAGGACTGGATTCATGTTCTGTTTTTGACCAGTTTTTCTCAAACTTTGAATCGATAATCTGGCCAATATAAAGCATATAAATTCAATCTAATTGAAAGGATATAAACCAATATGGGTTGGGAACATACCCAAGAAAACGTCTCGTGAAACTATTGAACGATCGTCGAGAAACAACGCCGCGAAGTAGGGCCGTCGGTTGCCTTCGCTGCTGTTGCTTGTCCTGTGTATCAGCGCTGTGCGCGTTCGCCGCGCTGCCTCCGGCGCATCGTGGCTGGCCATTGTCCGCATGGGGTGGCGCCATAGGGTCGCTAGGGTGGTGGTGGAGGTTGAAGTTAGGGTTTTCTCTTGTTCCTCTCGGTATGCACATGCGTATATATACGGTTTTAACCGATCGGGGCTCGGGTCTGGGAAAGCTTGGTGTCGGCTATTCAAAGCTGGTGTGGGTATTTTAGTGCTCGGCTGGGTCGAGAAAGCTTGGGCTTGCCTGGAGTAGCTGGGCTCGGGCTGCTTTCTTATTCTCTTTTTCTTTTTAGTCTACAATGTATACCTATATATATATATATATATATATATATATATATATATATTTATATATATATATATATATATATATATATATATATATATATATATATATATATATATATATATATATATATATATATATATAGATTCATATATGTATATATTTTTTTTACATATACTATAAATATATTTATATATACGCACATATACATATATCTTATACACACACACAAGTACATATATATTTATATATATTCATATATACATACACATATACGCATATATATTTATTTATATCTATATATATCTATATACATATAACTATATATATCTCTACATATATACGTATATTCCCTATATGCATAAATACACCCAAAGTCCAAAAATAAATCTTAGGTATATATATTCTAATAGTGTTGGCTTATAATAAAATATATACATACAACAATAATATTTATTTCACAAATATTCTATACTAAATAATATATTTTTATTATAATAATCTAATAACCATATAAATCACAATAATAATGATAATAATAAGAAAATCTATACTAAGTGTACAGACAAAATATGTAGTCTAAATATTCCAAAAATACACCAGGATAAATAAGAAAAATTATTTTAAATACTTTTAGATATCTTATGAACATCAAATATATATATATATATATATATATATATATATATATATATATATATATATATATATATATACATATATATATATATATAATAACCATAATAATATTAATAATAATTACTTACAAAATATAGGTAATAGAGCATTTAAGAAAATACGTACACACAAAATATATCGACACTAACATCTTGGTCACACTTCCTGCCTACACGGCTTGGATTTGGTTCGGCCCAGTTCGGACTAACTTGGTTCAACCGGGTTCCTGCAAAGTTAACAAATCTAATAATAATTAATTAAACTTATTTATAATGGTCATGCTATAACTTGGCCTGGTTTTCCTAGTTAGGATACTCCTATGGCTCGACATTCCCCTATCATGGCTAAATACTGGTCAAAGCACGCCACTGCACTATCCGTGCCATGATTCCTAGTCGTCTGATACTTCAAAACTCAATCATGGCTAAAATCATCTATCGTAATAATTAACTAAATAAACATTTATAAAATCTTAAAATAACTATTTAAATCAAATAAATAAAATAAAAATATATTTTAAGAATTTTTGGGAAGGCGAGCTACAAATCTACCCACCTTAAAAATAATTTCGTCCTCAAAATTCTAATTCATGATCCTCTCATGAAATTTAAAGTCTACTATTACCTTAATCTCCTCAAATTTAATTCCTCAAAAATAGTTCATATCCTCCTCCTAATCATTTTGTAACTATGAAGCCTCGAGGACTTCTTGTCACGACCCGCACCCTAGGTAGGCGCACAAGTGCGTGACCACGCCCAGCCTACATCGTAAAAACGGCATAGAACGCTGTAGGTCTACTAGCCAACAAACAGTATATAATAACCTGTCATCTCCGTACGGAGGAATATAGTATGAAATACTGATAAACTCAATCACAATCTAGAAGGAAGAATCATGGTACGAAAACTAGATAGATAAAAACCACAAGTGCAAAATTCAGCTCAACAACGAGAGAAAGAGAGAGAGTCACAAAGTAATATGGTTATACAATCCCAAATATAATATAGTAACATAAGTAGCAAGCTGGAGACAAGGTCCAGACCAAAATGTCTATTCTACCTAAACTAAGCTAGAGGCTCGTCGGACGGAGCTAAGCCCTGCTGAACCAAGGTCTCCAAGTCTAGGCCGACTACGTCATGAGGACCGTAGTAGGTAGGACAATCCTTCTCGCCATAATCTGTAAAATTTTGTCAACATATCCAGTCAGGATGGAACGAGCACAAATCTCAAATAACAGTTCTAGTTAGACGATATTGAAAATGTAGCAGTAAATAGAGAGAATATACGAGGTAAAATAATGTGTACATGAATCATGGTAAGGCATGTCAAGACTATAACTGAATGTAAGAACAAGAAAACAGTATATATCATGTACAAAAATCTGGAACTATATCTATGTGAGTTTAGTATTAGTTTCAACTTGTGATCGGCTTAGAATTTGATACAATATTTGGCCTGGCTAATCATACGTGAGTGTATGATTAACACTATACAATGATGATACACTATAATACTGTGGGGTATTGATCACATATCTAGGCTAACACCCCCATCCCTGACTAATATAGTGGATCCAGTCATGACACATCATGACACGTGATTCTCTGAGAAGCTAGCTAGCCTTCGCAAGAATCCTGTCTATACAATGCACAAGGAACTAGGAAGACTTGCACAAGGCATACCATATATAAGAGGAATAACATCTTATGACGGGATCCAGACAAATACCAATCCGTGTGAACAATGTGTCAAGAGAACAAGGATATCTACACTAAATACTAGAAACAAAGACGATATCATAAAACAGAAATATTATCAGAGAATGTACTCGCCTTTGATGTGATGGATAAGTCGACTGAGTCCAAGAATAGTGCCTCGAGGACCTATAGATGGAATATTGTCTCAATATAATGGTTTGGAAGTAAAATTAAGTCATACTGAGTCAAACTAGGTCAAGACACGTCAAACTAAGTCAATCTAAGTCAAACAAGGTCAAACTAGATTGTACAAGGTCAATCTAAGTCATATTAGGCCTAACAAAGTCATACTGGGTCAATGCAAGTCAAACAGAATCAAACTAGGTCGATTTAAGTCAAAGGTTGACTTACAGTTGACTTTTGGTCAATTGGTCAACTCTGGTCAACCCTAGGTCAACTTTAGGTCAAACTTGACTAACATTGACTAACATTTGACTTTGGGTCAACTGGTCAAGTTTGGTTAAGTTCTAGTCAATTTTAGGCTTTAGTTAACTTTCGGTTGACTTTTGGTCAAAATAGTCAACCATGGTCAACCAAGGTCAAAACTAGTCCAAGTCCACTATTCTTAACCATTACCAACCATAATAACCTAATTTTAGCTATATCTTAAGGTATTAAACCCATATGTTGTGAAATGGGTATTATTCCTACTTATTCCGTTTACCCTTTCTACCCTAATACTAAGGCCAAGTAGCTTTTCCTTAGGAGTTACACTCCCGGATTCCTAGGGTAGTAGGATACTAACCTACACTAACATTACCTACCAAGTTTTCTAGGTAGAGTGGACATCCAGTCCATCTTACGGTCCATGTTGTCTAATTACCCATTATCTGGGCAAAATCTCACCTTAGCTTCTAACTCCCACTCTAGGCTTTCCTACTTCATTCTATGCTTTCCCCCACTCTCTATTATGGTATTTAAACCCTTTCCTAGAATCTCGAAACCGTATCACGGTGTCTTGATATCTAAAAGTCAAAAAGGGTAAAAATCTCATTATCTTGAGTATCACAAGATACTCAATGATATCTTGAGATACCCTTCTCCTAATCTCCAACGAAACCCCGATTTTAACTTAGGAGCCTACCCACAAAATCTAATTTATATATCTAAGTCCCATCTCAAATTTGGACGCGTTTCGACACTCGGAACTCAAAATTGCCCTTCCACTCACTATCCAACTATTCCCTATTTCTCACTATTGCTAAGCTCTAACCCACAAGCTCTAATCCACTCTAATCCCACTCCATATACCCACTCATAGGCCCTCTTAGGGGGGATATATATGGTTATATATAGGAGTATATATGTAGGTTTATAGGGGTATATATATGTATATATATAGGGGGTTTGTTGGGGGGTTAAATGGGGCTAAAGTGGGGGGACTGAATGGTGCTACTGCTATTACTGCTGTTTGCTGCTGCTATTGTTGCTGTTTGTACTGCTGTTTGGGGAGGGGGGACAGCAGCCCCAAACTCCCCCCCAGCCGCTGCTAATGCTCTACTCTCTCCTTCTCTTCTCACCCTCAATCTCTTCCTCTCATTCCCTATAATTCCTCTCTATAACTCCTCCTCTATCCCACTATATATATATATATGTATATCCCTCTCTTATTTATATATATATATATCACACTCACACACACATTCATATCTACATATATACACACTCACACATAGATTGTAGGACCGTTGAGCACCTCTAGAGGGGGGTGAATAGAGAGTGTGTGTGTGCAGCGGAAAATAATCACCAATTAAAACTTTAAACTATGGCAGTGAAATAAGAGACAGTAAATATAATGCAGCAAGAGATACAGAATTCAAACTCAGCGACACAGCGATATATACTGGTATCCCTCTGAGAGGACTAATCCAGTCTCGAGTACTCTTGCTCGATGTTAATCCACTATGGCACTAGCTTTAACTGATAGCTTACAGTCTCTTACAACACCGTGCTTGGTGACAAGTGCACGACCGACTTCACAACACCATGCTTGGTGACGAGCGCACGATCAGCTCCACGACAAGAAAAGTTGCTGAACTTGGAACGACCTCTTTACAACTCTTGGAATACCAAAAGACTCTAAATCAACTATGATATTAATGGCTTTTGGCTAAGAGGTGTATAGGTATGATTTGAAAATCTTGGATCGTTTGAAAATACTCGAATAGTAGAGAAGAGAAGATGAAGAGTGAATGAATGATTTGAAATGAAAAGTTCTTCTCTATTTATAGGTGTTTTCTGGGACCGAACTCGGGCAGAGTTCGGGCAGAGTTCGGATGCAGATATCTCGCAAAGAGACGTTGCTCACAGATTTGGAGGCAACAGAAGTTTGAATACAAACTGACCGAACTCGAACAGAGTTCAGTCCGAACTCGGGCCGAACTCGGTTATGAGTTCTGTTAGGAGATTTTCGAAATATTTTATCAAAAATTGTTTTCAAAGATATTTTGGAATATTTTGTAAAATGATATATGAGTGGTAATGGGTAGGCTTTTTTAGAATGTGGACTGAGATAACCCTAAGCCAGTATTACCAAAACTGATTTTACAAAATAAATCCTAGACTCAATAAAATGTAAAATACAGAATAAAATATAAAATGAGTCATCTTAAGATTTGATGATGTTGATGCTTCGTTGATGCAGTACAACGTCCGTTGAAATTGATTTCACATATCCTGAAATGATTAGCAGCAGTTTGTATATTTTGTGTATTGACTTAAGTGCATGTTTGATTATCGAAATCGGGTGTGACCATGGAATGGGCCAACAATCTCCCCCATTTTGATAATTGACAAACTTGAGTCTATACCAAAATATATCTTTATAAAATAGAACAAAATACAAGTACCTGAATAAAAGAGATGGTTGATTTTGTTTTTGGATTTGTATGCACTCTTTTTGGTATATGTGTACTCTTTTTCTTCCCCTTTGTTAAATAGTAAAATGACTTGGCTCCTCCGTAATGTGTGAAGCCAACAATAGAAAACAAAAGACAAAGTAAAGCAAAAGAGACATGATCACAGCATAAAACAATTACTATGGAAAGAAAGTGCTGGAAATAAAGTACTGAAAATGTCATACTAAAAAGTGCCGAGTACAATCATCAGAAAATGTCTAACTAATGAGTTTAGACAGAAAAAGAAAAACTATATCAAAGCATAAAGATCATCATCTAACAAATATTCACTATCCAAAAGCTGAACCCGCGTCACATAGTGGGGTCGTCAGCACCAGGAGCCTCTGGAGGAAAGTAGCCTGCAGTGGGGTCGAAGCGCTGGAAGGAAGCCTCATCTGTGAACCGAGGACCCGGAAAGCCTGGGTAAGGCAGGATGGTGATCGGATGGACTGGATCATGGGCTAGGCTGTAGTGGAGGTCAGCAATCCCATTCCTCAGCACCCGAGCCTGAGAGATGCGTCGGAACTCCGAATCAAGATAACCTTGATGACGTTGCGCAGATATAGCAACAAAATCATCAAAGTGCTGATAGAAAGCCGGATCAAATCCCGGGGCAGGGGCTGGAGCAGGAGCAGCATCAGGAACCTCAGCGTCAGCAGCTGGAGCATGCTGAGCTCCAGGAGGCAGAGGTGGAGCAGGAAATCGGCGGGATCTGGTAAGCTCGATAGGAGTGGAGGAGAATGCACAAGTTTGAAGATCAATATCAAAACTGCGAAAGATAGACGCCAAGTGCATAGGATATACTAGATTCCTTCCTGCATTTCTGCAGTTCAGCATCCAGGACATCATGGTCTTTGGGATAGAGAATGGAATACCAAAATGAATGTGGTATAAAGCAGAGAGTTCCAAGAAGGTCACTTCATCTGTGGATCCTTTCTTTGGAAGGAGTACAGAAAAAATCATGCGATGAAGTTCATAAAAAGATTAGGTCAAATGCTTTGAATAAACCCTACGAGGAACAGGGTTTGGATGACAAATAAGTTCCCTGAAAGAGGCAAGGGTAACATCAGCATGGAATTGGACATGGGTAATGTCAACCAATGCTTCACCAAGATCAGGAACATGGAAAAATTCACTGATGTCGGTAGCACTAAATTCTAATTCTTGCCCAGCAACGCAAGAATAGAAGTTTCCGTTAGGTTTTACTTGCAAGTTGCAGTAAAACATTCGGACAGCATTGTCAAAAATATTTTCTGCTACCTCGAAAAAATCTCGGTAGCCCAAGTGGTCAAAAGTAGGAGCATATTCAGAAAATATGGTAAAGTTAACAAAAGCTCCATTGCAAATCTTACGGCCAGAAAAAGAATCGAACCAAAGATCAGAAAACTCTTTGTCCGAAAACAAAGTAGAATCATAGTCTTCTGCATCTATTCGTCGTGCTGGACTGAATAGACTAGTTGGTGTATAATCAGAAAAGGAGGAGGCACCTTGGGAAGATGATCCTCTATGACGTTTAGGAGCCATGGAGAAGGAATACCTTTTTGAGAAAGGAGAAAGATGAGAACGTTGAAATGCCCACCAGATCTCTTAGATTCCTTGCTAGGATGGAGGAGGAAGAAATTTTAGGGAGGAAGGAGATGTTTCCACGGGTTGGTGTGTGGAAAAGATGGTTGAAAGAGTTGAATTTATAGAGTTTAGGGCCGGCAGTTCGGTTCTGGAAATTAATACAGCGTCGACCAAACTCGGTCCGAATTCGGTCCGAACTCGGTTAGAGTTCGGCCCGAGTTCGGTCACTTGTATTCTTGAGACAATAAATGCAGTTCTGGTTGGTTAAAAGTAACTTTATGACTTTTGACTCTAGTATTTAATAACGTACTCTATTTATGGGTTAACTGTAGGGGTTGTCCCAGCTAACGGAGGTTCACCGGGGAACTCTTAAGTACCGTTTCGCTTCGACCGTAGTCGTGGTGACAGACACACCCTTTTTAGGTTTGTACCCAAAAATAATTTTCGTTAAATAAATTTCAAAGTTGCAAGTCATAAAATTAATTTTAATTACCATATTACATTATGAATCTGAAAATTCAAGTATACCGAGCTCGTGTCTCATTATGTTAAAACGGTCTTCAGCCAATGGTTTTGTGAATATGTCTGCTAGTTGATGATCTGTGTCAATAAATTCTAAGCAGATATCCCCGTGTTGTTGATGATCACGAAGAAAATGATGTCTTATCTCTATGTGCTTTGTGCGTGAATGACAGATAGGGTTCTTAGTCAGATTAATAGTACTAGTGTTGTCACAATAAATAGGAACTTTAGTGTAGTGCAGATTGTAGTCCTCTAAGGTTTGCTTCATCCACAAAATCTGAGCACAACAACGTCCTGCGGCGATATACTCAGCCTCAGTTGTTGATAATGCTACTGAATTTTGTTTCTTGCTAAACCAAGAGACTAAGGCCTTTCCTAGGAAATGACATGTGTCGCTGGTACTTTTACGCGCTACACCAAAATGGACGATTTACGACAGTTAGAGTTGTCCAATAACGACGGATTAAAACTATTATTGCATTTTCGACGGCTTGAAATTGTTGTTTAACATCAAATTTTCATTAAATTTTTTTACTCCCTCCTAATTTTTTTTCCAAACCCGCACCCGTCCCCTTCTTCCCGCTGGAACCCTTTTTCTCAAAAATTCTTCTCTCAAAACTTCTCTCTATTTTTCAAAAATATCCTCCCAAAACTTATCTATCACTCTTCTTCCGAAACCCTAACCCTAATTTTCCTTCCTCCTCTAGCAATGGAGGAAGAACTGAAGATGGAACGGGCGAAGGACACGAAGAAGATGGAGCCGGCATAGAGCACCTCGACCACTTCCTTACGTCTTCTACCAGGACTCTCGGCTCCTCCGAGGTCGCCCAAGTCTTCGCAAAGGAAATGTTAGGAAACATCAAGTAGTCCCCCCTGTCTTTATGACCCTATTATCGGTGGATTCGATGGAATTTTTTTGAATCTGATTGAAATTGTATGATTTTCTCTTTATTTATCAGTTTTTTCCATAAATCCATAAATTTTTTGCATCTCTACTCGATCGATTCTTCATTTTTGGGTCAATTTCGATTGGGTTAGGGTTTGGGGAATGATTTGGGAGAACATCGACATTTTTTGCGTCACCCCGGCCACCGTGGTCCAGTTTGGGCCCTACCGGTTGGTGCGACACCTTAGATCTGCCTCTCGATGTCCCTCCGGAGGCTGATTAAAACCCGGAGCAGCATCCACGAGCCGACCTTGACAAGGAGCTCATCTATCTCGTCCGACAGTTCTTGATACAGGAGAATTGTGAGAAGACTCTCCGCACGTACTACAAGCAAACCATCTCCATCTTATTCTTGCTTTACTTCCTTGTTTAATTTAACCTACACTAATTATTGGTTCTTGAATGTGTTTATTAAAATCTTGAAGCCTGAAAATGGAAACGTCTCTCTTCTTCGATGTAAAGCATATCGAGGACACCTTACAAGTAGGGAAATGGGAATACATGGAGCAGAGTCTCACCAGCTTCATCGGCAACGACGATAGCCCCCCGACAAGATGGCTCCTCTTCAAGATTTGCAAGCAAAAGTTCTTGGAAGCAATAGATAGGTTTGTGCATTTGTTTTCACCAGACCATGCATGCATGTCTCTCTTCGTTCTTGATTATTTCATATGAACATTGTTGGCTTTATTTCACCACATGCATGCGTACATCTCTACTAGTTTCTTCATGAAATTTGATAATTAGTCCATATTAACTAATTTTGTGTGTGTCAATGGCATACGTATATATGCAGCGGCGACTTGCCTAAAGCAATGGATATCCTTGAACGTGAGTTCAAGGGTTTGTTGGAGCAAGAATTGTTTGTAAGGTTGGCGTTTCTTGTGACACCTAATTTCAATTTCAGGTATGTTACATGTGCCTAGAGGTTCAATGATCTTTTAAATAATTTAGCTACGTATATGTATGTACTACTAGTAGTAGTAGAATGAACACCATCGTGCTGCTCTTTGTCGTGCACTACATCGTGCTGAGGGCACCCCTGAGCAATGTTCTAAAAAGCGCTAGGCGGACTCGGTGCGGCGGAGGTCCGCCTAGCGCCTAGGCGCCGCCTAGAATTTTTTTTTTTGAAATTTTTGAAATTTTGAATTTTGAAATTTGAAATTTGAAATTTTAATGTTCTAAAATCCAAATACTATCTTAAAACCCAAACAAATATCCAAAATACAACTAAGAATAAACAAAAAAAATAAAAATCAAAAAAAAATCAAAAAATTTAAAAAACCCGTCGCCTAGGGGCGCATAGGCCCGCCTAGCCGCCTAGCCCACCGCCTAGGGGGTTTTCGGTGAGGTGGGCGGGCGCCTAGGCCGATTTTTAGAATACTGGCCCTGAGCCATACCTATTTCCTCTTGTGCTCTCTCTTCCGGATGGTGTTGACACATTCTATTAGTGTCTCCCTCTGATCTTCTGGTGCAGTGCAGAATGAACACCATCGACCAGGAAAATGTTTCATGTGGATTACAAAGGAGACTGATAGGTGGATTATATGGCAAGACTGATTGATTACTTACATGTCTTTCCTTCGTTTGCCTAGCACAACTATGTTTCAGTTGGATTTTGTTAGGCTGTGAACTTGGGACTCTCTCCCTATTTATCACGGTCTTTTGTCTTCTTTTTTTTGTAAATTTTTCGAGAAAGATAAACTGTGTCCTATACAACTGCAATCATGAATGTTAAATAAGTATCCACTTCTCGAAGTTTGCCCTTATTATTTAAATCTTCTCTATTTTGTTTCAACCCCATGTTATCCATTATTTGTAGTAACGTCCGATACCGAAACAGTTTGATATGTCCCGATCCGATATATATTGACCGATACCGACATCCGGGATCTCTTTTTCTTCAAGCATGAATGTTAGTAAGTGTCCTTCATTTTTGGAAGTTTGCTCTTATTATCTTAAATCTTCTCTAGTTTGTTTCAAGCCCTTAGTATCTTAAAACTTCTCTAGTTTGTTTCATCTTGAAACTTGATCGAATGCATATGTATAATCCTGGTGAAGTTCATATTTCAAGTGATTGATATCATGTACTGAATGTTACAATTCTTTCATCTGCTATTAATGGAATGTACATTTTTGTTTTTGCCAAAGTGGAGTTGGTGTAACCTAATTATTTAGAGGTTTGAATATACTTACTTTAATGTACCTCTTCCAGGTGCTTAACATCACTTTTATGTTTAATGTGTCTTGTATTTTATATGATTCGAAGTTCTACCTAAACCTGAAGAGGGTTGAAGCAATCAAACAGATCATGTTAAAAAAAATGTTACAAACCTTGTTGATTTTGAGCACGATTTTGAGCACCTGGAAGAGCAAATAAGGTATCTTATCAACATGTTGTGCCTTGTTGATTTTGAGCACATTTGAATCATTTTGTTGATACTATTCTTGGCAATTGGCGTACATTTCTTAGTCATCATAGATTGTGAAATCTAGTACTCCTTTGATGTCTTCATTTTTAGGATACTTTTATCTGATACAATATTAGTCTCATTTTTTGCATGTTGAGTTGGAAATGTTCTATAATGATATCATAGTGTTTTCATTCCCACCCCAACAAACAAAAGTAAGTAAAATTTACATTAACTTCACATTTGTGAATGCCCACTTTCAATATGGAATTATACATTATCACACAAATTCATAGGTACATAAATTAGCATCATGTCAGGTTAGTTTTGGCATGCCTATTGTGCAATATTTGTTTTATTCTTAAATCTAGGAAAGAACTAATCACTGCATCCATCAAATTTCTACAGCTGTATTTGGCGTCTTAGAGGCTAACTTGCTTGATGATGAGTACGATGCAACGTGGAAGAATAGTACACTTCATAGTGATGTTTTTCTGCTTTCAACTCCAAAGCTAGAAAATATGACACATATGACAATAGCATCAGAGAACCTCTTTAACCAAGCTGCAGGTTCCTTCTTGATTAACAGTTTACCATTCCCGTAAAATTTGCTACTGGATAGCGCCATAAATTTACTTTTAGCAAGAATCTTTTGACCTGGTAGTTTGATGATTATTGCTTTCACCTTAATTAGGACTTTTATTAGAGAAGGGAAGAATAATATATCATGTGCTGACATTCATCTAGCATATTACTATATTCTAGTTGCATTTGTTGCCATCTATATTATTCATGTCGATTTATGTCATGTTTTGCAGATGTTTCAGTTTCCATATAAGAGATGTCATGTACCCACCCACCTTGTCGATACACTCTTTATCTTGGTGTGTGTGCGTGTTGGGGGAAAGTATCATACCCCCAAAAGCAAAATGTATGCAAGCCCCAAACCATCATGTACCTGGTTATTTCTTTCCACCATCAGTATTGTCTTGTGATCTTTCACTCATTTATAATAGGGCGAGTGAACGGAGTGATATGGATAGGATATTGTTATAATCTTAGTAGTTATTTTTTTGGTTGCTAATATTGATATAAGTTGTTCTCACCTAACGTTGAATTCATCAGTACATGGCAGTTTCCTATTATTAGATCTGGAAGCAGATGGATCCCGCTGAAGTTAATTTTTTATTGGTGAATGGTAAAAAAAACCTTATTAAGTTAACTAAAATGGTGAATGGTAAAAAACCTTGTTGTTTGCATACCAGAGATGCTTGAACTTTCAAATCATCGACATTAAACTTCCACGCACTTACACATGCCTGGTATTCACTCTGTTGAAGGAACAAGAATCAGAAATCATGATCAAACACGTGTTAACTTACCACTGCGTACTCAGATTAAGGTCGTATTCTAGAACAGGAGGAAGTAGGTATAGTTTCATTCCTGTAACATTTTGACAGTAACAAAGTAAAGCCTCGTGACAAGAAAAAAAATAAATTTCCTATATAACATTCTATACCTACATACATTCTTTTCTTGCATAAATTTATTGGCATTCTATACCTACAGATCAATATAGAAAACCTAATGGCGTTCTACCATTTCTAATTTGTTCCCTCCTTCAGGTGCTTCTTTCAGGAAATTATAAATTTCAACCTAGTTTCCTTTTGTTTTCTTCTTCTAAGGTCTCGATTGATTCCTCCATTATGGATTATTTATGACAGGGAGGAGCTAACGAAGGCTTGTATTGAGAAAGGAACAGAACTGGTCCAGAGCATTGCTAATGCTCTCTTCATCTTGCCGTCCTTCGATGATCCGGACAATCCCCTCGTCAAATTGCCCTGTCCACCTGCTAGGCTTCCCAGGGAGAAGCACGTAAGTTGTTTGTGATATTGCCACTGTGAATTTTTATAATTATTGTTTGTTTCGGGAATAATGTATGTTTATCCGAATATTTGTCAAATTTGACATCCAATCTACCAATACACTTGATGACATCGAGTCGCTGGGTAATCTTCACTTACCACGTAGAATGTAAACTAATGCTAAACATTCCACCTCTCTACATTAAATATTTTCTTCTAAAATCCATCCATTTACATTCCGCACCATTACCAACAACCCATTAGCCAAAACTAACAAATAAAGCAACCCCTCACTGATATCATAGATGTGGATGTCTTTTGTCTAGCAATTGTCGCTTCACTGTTATGACTTTATAATAGTGGTTTACAATTATTATGTTTATATTCTAAGTGCTATACTTGACTTTATAATAGTGGTTTTCTCTGAGTTTGTTAGTGTTCATTTTTCTGGAATATGCTCTAGCGAATACCTTGCCATAGGGATTATAAATCAACTTTTTGAACTTGCTAGAGAAGGCATATATCTTATAACTGTTATGACTTTCAAAAACTAACTTAGTTATGGCACAAGAGCACCTCGCTTGTAGTCTAGTTTTACTTACCTACCATGTGGTCCACATTCAAGGTGCATAGCTCGAATATATAATTATTTTCCTTCCATATATCTATCCGCAAGTTTATGCCCTTACAAGGGAAAGGGATACATTAAGGAGAGAACATAATAAGAAGAGTGATGTAGCTGCTCTTTTGAAAGAAAAAGATGAGATAATCTGTCAAGTTATGGCTGAAGGTAGACCTGTGAATTCTAGACTCTGTTTCACATATCAGATGATGGAACTTGTATCTAATTCGTTAATACTTCTAGAAACTATGCTTAAATTTTTCTGGTGTTGACTTCATAATGATCTTATACAGTGATATTATGTGATTATGGCACTCTTTTAACCTACTATAGAAGATTCATCTAGTGGATGGAAACAACTAATTGCAATATTACAGTTTTGAGCTTGCTTGTCCATAGGGGAGCGAAGAACTTTTTTCTATTTGATTGCATGTGAAATGTTGAAAAGAAATGATAATCAGGGAAGAGATGCTTGGTATAGCAAGGTGATCAAAGCTATTGCATAAAATGACAGCACTATTGATTCTTATATATGTCATCAAATCTACACTTCCAGATGTTCTCTAATTCTGACACTTTCATCCTGGTGACTTGTGAACCAAAATAGATCTATTTTTCCTATGATTCATCTACCACTTTTACTCCATATGTTTAAAGTGATTTGACAGTACCACCTACATTTCCAGTGAGAAAGAGATGGAAAATAAGAGAAGCATTTTTATAACGCCCACATGATCATTTGCGAGGAAGGATATAGGAATAGACTATAATGATTTGTTATGACTTTATAATAGTGGTTTACAAATAACAAATAAACACTATAATGATTTGTTAACAAACAAATTGGTACTTTTTTGTCTGATGTATGGTAAATATCTTAAATATTACAATTTATTTTGATGCACTTATTTCTATCAAAGTTTTACCTTCATCTTATCTTATCCAGGAAGGCTCATTAAATGATTTAATTCGATGAATTTGTTGCTATTTTGCAGCTCACCTTGATCATGCAGCATACCTATCATACTTCCTTGAAAAGGTATGCATAAACTTTGTACCTTGCTCAGTTTTTCCCCTCAACCTTTTCATAATATAGCCTTATATCATCTACACTTAGTAAACGTTGTACCTATCATACTTTCTTAAAGTCCAACTGGTTAATTATCTGAAAAAATAGAAGGAAAAAATGACTATACTTACAGTCCACCCAAGACAAAGGAGATCCCTGCAGCATAAATCCTTCCTCCATTTTCTCCATGGTTGATTAATAGCCTATTCCCGTACCAAGCAAGGAAACCCCATATGGCAAATGAAAGTCTCATGCTGCCTACTGCAAGTCCTTTTGCAATTCCTTGCTTGATACCAAGCTTCGTAGTCCGATCTAAGATGGTTGTATACTTGCCTATAATACTTTTCTCTACAGTGAAAGAATATATAGACTTGATAGAGCTTAGAGCCTGCGATACTACTACAGTTGCCTTGCTGTATTCTCCATGGGACTTTCGAGAGAGGTAAACGAGATACTTCCCGTAAATGAGACCAGGGATTATCAGTAGTAGAACAAGGGGAGAGCCACAAGAGAGAGTCTCTATGAGAAGTAAGTAAAGAATATAAGTCTTAAGATGAACACCGAGGAGTGCATTAGAAATATTGGCTCCTGCAGAAAAGAAGTAGGAAGCATCAGAAACTTATTAAGAGGAATTAAGAGGAATTAATTAGTTGCTTACTTGTGTTAAACATAATAAGCATTTTATATGTATTGTTGAAGAATACATTAGTTATCTTGATTTTATTTCTCATGTATTTTCTTTTCTAGTTGGGTTTCGTGATTCTATAAATATTTGGCAATGGTCCTAGTAAAAATTTGTCTATTCTAATCACAATGTATATGTTTTGATAGCAGATTGTTTGACCTGTTTCTTTTATAAAAAAAAAAAGTCCCTATCGACATTCAACATGTATAACATGCTTATTCTCCTACAAAGTGTATATATATATATATATATATATATATATATATATATATATATATATATATATATATATATATATATATATATATAAGAACTGGTCATTCTAACTCAGCGACTTCTTCTATGCTTTTCCTCCATCTTCTCTTTCTACATACCCGGTAAGCACAATTGAATGATGTAGATTTGAGCTATGTCTCATACCTATACTGCCACGTTCTCTGAGCTATGGACTAGAGTCCTTGACTCCCTTGAACTGCTGTTTTGCTCCAATTATTAAGAACAAGAACTGAAAGAGAAATCTGGAGTTACACATTACTTCTTATACTCCAATTCTGTCTCATATTAATAGACTTACAGGAACTTGCAGTATCACTTAGTCTGATACTAATTGTATATTGGCTGAGTGACTTGGCATCCAGGTTACATATCGGCTTCCTTTGCTTACTAGACTTAGTACTTTTCTTATTAAGTTGGAAATGATGGCTATATGCCTGATACTGAAAAGCTATGAGCAGAAGACTGTGAAGAAGACCGTACTCTGATACTAGAGAGCCATTGATACTCGATGTAGAATAACTGCTCTGCAGATTACTGTAGATGGACTACCGCCACATGTCATGATTTAAACTATTTGGATAAATTAAAATTTCTTTATTTTCCCATGATGTGCTGTATATGCCTATATTTTTTTTTCTTATCATCTATTTCTATCCTTTGTTGTATACTTATGTAGCTTTATACATTTTTTTTGAATATTTATGGAGATAATGAAGAACTACTATATACTTATGGTTTTCTTGTTTGTTTATAGGGACATGATCAATCTACCTTGCCCATAAAGCCTTGTCTTTTAAAGAATTTTAGAAAGAAAGCCGTTGCTATTGAACGTGTGAATACAGATGCACCATTCAATGATGAAGTCTATAATATCATTGTCGATGAAATTTTTGACGGTAACGAGATGTCTTTCGATAGAGATGGAAAGTTTGATGATATTACTGTTAGAGAAATGATTAATTGGCCAAAATATTCAGTTCAGTTTGTGAGATTTTGAAACTCTTCTTTGTACTACACTTAAGATTGTAAGCTAGCAATAACATTATATTCTTTTTGTTTATCATGAGAATGAAACCGTTGTTGTTTTGATGGAATATTACTATGTAAACTCCGCACATTGGAGTTACTTTTTGTTGTTTTGATGGAATATTACTATGTAAACTCCGCACATTTATTAGTTAATACAAGTTGATTGAGTTATTTTATTGTTGATGATTATTGATGTCTATATGAAATTTCATTGTCAGATGCATTTTAATTTTATAAAAGGAAAAACAGGATTAAATATTTCATATGGATCAATTGAGTTTTTTTTTATTCGATTTTCAGCAAAACGACATACCTGACCTGTTGAAAAAGTAAAAATAATGGTAGACCAATTTACAGCTTATTTGACAGTTTTAGTCTGTCGTATTTATTTGACAGATAAAAACTGTCATTTTATGTAGCTATACAATGACAGTCCAAAATTGTCGTTTAAATTTTGAGATGCGCTATTAACGACGGATGTTCTGACGGATCAAAACTGTCGTTTACTGTAATTTACGACAGTTTTGGTCTGTCGAAAAATGCATATTTTGGCGTAGTGACGGTCCACTTTGTATCCTGCAAAATCTGCATCCGAGTAACCTATCAGGTCAAAGGATTTGGTTTTAGGATACCATAAGCCGACTGTAGAAGTTCCTTTAAGGTATCGGAAGATACGCTTAACGGCACTAAGATGTGATTCCTTAGGATTTGCCTGATAACGTGCACAAATGCAAACACTAAACATAATATCAGGACGACTAGCAGTTAAATATAATAAACTACCAATCATACCTCGATACTTACGTTGATCGACAGGTTTGCCACTTTCATCAGCATCAAGCTTTGTAGATGTAGCCATAGGAGTCCCGATTGGCTTTGCATTCTCGAAGTCATACTTTTTTAGTATGTCCTTCGTATACTTAGCTTGGTTGATGAATGTTCCTTTTGAGTGCTGTTTGATTTGAAGTCCTAGGAAGAAGTTTAGCTCTCCCATCATACTCATCTCAAATTTACTCTGCATAAACTTAGCAAAATCTTGACAGAGTTTTTCGTTAGTAGAACCGAATATTATGTCATCTACATAAATTTGCACAAGGAGGATATCATCATTCAAGGATTTTATAAACAAAGTAGTATCAACCTTTCCTTTTGAAAATCCATTATCAAGTAAGAAGGCACTTAGGCGTTCATACCAAGCACGAGGTGCTTGTTTGAGTCCATAAAGGGCTTGCTTAAGCTTGAAGACGTGATCAGGTTTTTGAAAATCTTCAAAACCAGGGGGTTGTTTCACAAAAACTTCCTCTTTTAAAAATCCATTTAAAAATGTGCTTTTCACGACCATTTGAAAAAATTATTTTAACATGCAAATGCACAAAACATGCGGATGGCTTCTAGTCTAGCAACAGGAGCATAGGTCTCATCATAATCAATTCCTTCTTGATTATAATCTTGTGCCACTAGACGTGCTTTGTTGCGTAGAACTTGTCCATCTTCACTGAATTTATTTCAGAATACCCATTTGGTACCAATTATCGATTGACCAATAGGTTTAGGAACGAGTTCCCAAACTTGGTTTCTCTCAAATTGATTTAGTTCCCCTTGCATGGCATGAATCCAAAACTCATCAGTAAAAGCATCATCTACATTCTTAGGTTCTATTTGAGAAATGAATGCTACATTTGCTGCTATATCAGAATCTTTAAGAGATGAACGTGTACTTACACCTTTAGATACATCACCTATGATGAGTGTTTCTGGATGATCTGGCATGAATTTTAATGATTCAAACTTTTGGGTCAGATCTTTCACAAAACTCTTCTCAGTCCTTACATTTTGGGTCAGATCTTTCACAGAACTCTTCTCAGTCCTTGCATGTGTATCTTCATCATCACTGTCGCTAGATCTGTGACTATTTAACTCATCAAAAGTAACATTAATAGATTCTTCAACAATCATATATCTTTTATTGAAAATTCTATATCCCTTACTCTTAACAGCATATCCGAGAAATATCCCGTCATCTGCTTTGGAGTCGAACTTTCCCAAGTTATCCTTGGTGTTCAGGATAAAACAACGACATCCAAAAACTTTAAAGTAAGAAATGTTTGGAATTCTTCCAAACCAAAGCTCATATGGTGTTTTCTTCGAGATTGGTCGAATTAACACCCTATTCAAAATATGACAGGCTGTACTAACAGCTTCTGCCCAAAAATATTTAGGAAGATTATACTGATTCAGCATGACTCTAGCCATTTCGCTTAGAGTACGATTCTTTCGCTCCACAACACCATTCTGTTGGGGAGTTCTAGGACAAGAAAATTCGTGGTAATATCCACTATCATCACAAAACTTTTTGAAGTCAGAATTTTTGAATTCACCACCATAATCACTTTGGATACGAGTAATCATGAAGCCTTTTTCGTTTTGTACCTTTTTGCAAAATATCTGAAATTGAAAAATTGTATCACTTTTGTTCGATAAGAAATAAACCCAAGTAAAACGAGAGAAATCATCAACAAGAACAAAAGCGTAGTGCTTACCGCCAAGACTAGTGACTCTACTAGGACCAAATAAATTTATGTGAATTAACTGCAAAGGTCTAGAAGTACTTACAGCGTTGATGGATTTAAAAGTAGACCTATGTGCTTTGTTCTTTTCACAGTCAGCACATACCATATCTCTCTTTGTTCTTTTCACAGCCAGCTTTCATCTTGATTGGCTACTAGGCACCTTCCTGCATTATTAGTATTCTCCAAAAAGAAAACATAAATATTGTCTTCTCTAATCCCTTTATATATGGGATCACCAGATGACATATCATATATGGTACATTTATCTTTCACAAAATTGATACCATAACCATTATCTGCCAAATGACTTATGCTTAATAGGTTATGTTTCAATTCTGTTACTAGACAAATATCCTTTATTACTGGATAGGGAGAAATACCTACAGTACCATTACCAATTATATCACCTCTCAAATTATTTTCGAAGGAGACATATCCTTCTTTCTTCATCGATAGCGTAGCGAACAAAGATGCATCACCAATCATGTGTCGCGAACATCCGCTATCGATGATCCATTTGCTTCTAGCATGAGAGGGTTGAGGGTCCACCTACAAGACAAGTAGATGAATCCTTTGGTACCTATTTTCTGAAGGGTCCATTCTGATTAGCTTTAGGTCTCCAGATTAAAGTGTGATTGTCAACAAACTTTCTTGTAAAATAATACTGTGATATGTGTCCATGCATACTACAATAAGTGTAAGTCAGTTTAGAACCAGATGTGGTTGAAACTGTGTTTACATGCTTGTTTGGTTTGGAGAACCTATAAGTGAAAGCATGATGATATTCGTGTTTCTTCTGTGTTTTCTTATTTTTAGTCCTCTTAGGTGTATGATTAGCATTAGGACTAAATTTAGGCTGTGTCACAGGTATTGTCTGTTTGCCTAACTTGAGTTCTAACTTTTTAGAAATCGTAATAGACTCTTCATATCTAGCAGTCATATCTGAGAGTCTTTGTTCTGTTACTAGGTGCTTCTTCTTCTCTATGTCATATAGTTCTTGCATCTTGACATAGTCTCTTTCTTTTTTTTCAATTTTGAGGATAGCCTCGTGATAGTCTACTTTGAGTTTGGCTATCTTTTCCATGTTACCGGTAGTAGACGTCTCTCTAATATCTTCAATAAGATTGGACAGTCTAGCTAACTCGGTTGTGTATGCCTTAATCTCTTTTCGAGATTGCTTATACTTGTCGAGCACAGTTTTGTGATCTTCAAGTAATTTGCTAAAGGTATTTTCTAATTCATAGAAAGTAAAATCATCATATAGAGGGTTTGAAGATACCTTATCAAATGCCATAAGACAGACATTTGCATTACCGCAGGGTCTATCCTCTTCTTCTGTATCACTGACATCACTTTTATGCCAGATACTTGTGTTGGCATACTTTTGACCAGATGTTGTTTTTCTGCTTGATCTTGATCTGTCATATGGACTGCTTTTCTTTGAAGTTGGACAATCCTTCTTCATGTGCCCCGTCTTCTTGCATCCAAAGCAAATGGTTTCATCTTCATTGCTTTCTTGGACATCTCTCTTCCTTCTGTTTGATTTCTCAAACTTTAAGAATTTTCGGAAGTTCTTCACAAGTAGGGCCTGTTCATCACCACTTGATGATTCTTCATCAGAGTCATTGCATGTTGATTTTCTTGCTTGAGCTTTGAAAGCAATAGATTTTTCTTTTGGTGTTGCTTCTTCAAACTCTTGCAAATCAAGTTCATGGGTCATCAGCTTCCCCATCAGTGTTTCCAAGGACATAGTGGTGAGATCGTTTCCTTGAATAATTGTTGTGGCTTTTGGATTCCAGTTCTTGGTTAGAGCCTACAGTACTTTTCTGCTCTTCTCATGATTGCTGTAATCCTTACCAAGAGATTACAAAGGATTAGTTATATCAAGGAAACGAGTAAACATCTGTGTAATTGACTCACCGGGTTTCATCTTGAAAGATTCATATTCCTGTGTCAGTCTACTAATTTTGGATTCCTTCACTTGGGAAGTACCTTCATGAGTTACCTCAAGAAGTTTCCAAATTTCGTAAGACGTCTTACAGGTTGAAACTCTGTTGAACTCCGTTTTGTCAATTGCACAGAATAGTGCATCGATGGCACGAGCATCTAGACTAGCCTTAGCTTTTTCAGCTTCAGTGTATTTGTCATGAGGCTTGTCTACAAGCTGGCCTTCAACCACTGTGGGTGCTGGTTTCTTATAACCATCATTGACTATAGACTAAAGATCAAAGTCAAGAGATTTTAAGAAGAAAGTCATTCGTGTTTTCCAATAGGTATAATTTGTTCCATCAAATAGGGGAGGTCTATTTGTGGATTGCTCTTCACCGTTGAATATTGATTTCACGGCTGCCATATATACTCTTTGAGGTTTGTTATATAAAAATATAACCTGCTCTGATATCAATTGTAGGACCGTTGAGCACCTCTAGAGGGGGGGGTGAATAGAGTGTGTGTGTGTGCAGCAGAAAATAATCACCAATTAAAACTTTAAACTATGGCAGTGAAATAAGAGACAGTAAATATAATGCAGCAAGAGATAGAGAATTTAAACTCAGCGACACAACGATATATACTGGTATCCCTCTGAGAGGACTAATCCAGTCTCGAGTACTCTTGCTCGATGTTAATCCACTATGGCACAAGCTTTAACTGAGAGCTTGTAATCTCTTACAACACCGTGCTTGGTGACAAGTGCATGACCGACTTCACAACACTGTGCTTGGTGACGAGCGCACGACCAGCTCCACAACAAGAAAAGTTGCTGAACTTGGAACGACCTCTTTACAACTCTTGGAATACCAAAAGACTCTAAATCAACTCTGATATTACTGGCTTTTGGCTAAGAGGTGTATAGGTATGATTTGAAAATCTTGGATCGTTTGAAAACACTCGAATAGTAGAGAAGAGAAGATGAAGAGTGAATGAATGATTTGAAATGAAAAGTTCTTCTCTATTTATAGGTGTTTTCTGGGACCGAACTCGGACAGAGTTCGGGCAGAGTTCGGATGCAGATATCTCGCAAAGAGACGTTGCTCGCAGATTTGGAGGCAACAGATGTTTGAATACAAACTGACCGAACTCGGACAGAGTTCGGTCCGAACTCGGGCCGAACTCGGTTATGAGTTCTGTTAGGAGATTTTCGAAATATTTTATCAAAAATTGTTTTCAAAGATATTTTGGAATATTTTGTAAAATGATATATGAGTGGTAATGGGTAGGCTTTTTAGAATGTGGACTGAGATAACCCTAAGCCGGTATTACCAAAACTGATTTTACAAAATAAATCCTAGACTCAATAAAATGTAAAATACAGAATAAAATATAAAATGAGTCATCTTAAGATTTGATGATGTTGATGCTTCATTGATGCAGTACAACGTCCGTTGAAATTGATTTCACATATCCTGAAATGATTAGCAGCAGTTTGTATATTTTGTGTATTGACTTAAGTGCATGTTTGATTATCGAAATCGGGTGTGACCATGGAATAGGCCAGCATAGATACCTATATCTGTATATAGACACACATACACATACATATCTATATATATATATATATATATATATATATATATATATATATATATATATATATATATATATATATATATATACACACACATATATGTGGACACACACACATATACACACACACACACATACTCCTAAACGACCCAAAACCTTATTCGAATACCCAAATCTTGCAATTCTACCCTCTAGGGCCTAGACACGTGCCCCACACAAGAAATATAACTCACGCACGCAAGCGGAAACGAGAAACGAGGCCCGAATGGCCAAATGGCCATTTTGGCGACTTCAGGGTGTCCGATTCGCGATACCGCGTGATACAGACACCAAACCTATCCGGATTCGATCCAAACTCTACCCACGAGTTCTAAATAATGATTAGAACCTATTCTAAGTACTAGCTTGCCGATTCTAGTGTCGGTGGAAAAAGTCACCCGTGTGTTGGAACCCGAAAACCCCAAAAAAGTCTATTTTTATGATTTCTCTCAAAACGACCCCACGTATCCAAATATGGACACGTACCTAGCCTCATCTCACCCAAACTAAACTAATTAGGTCTAATTAGGTTAGGGGTAACACCCAAACATGTCAATTTAGGATTTTCCCCAAAATTGGCACTAAACCTAGCCCGAAAGTTCCGAATTGAGTCCAATGGGTTCCAAACCTCTTCTAATGGGTTGTCCTACGCCCCGGGTATCCTCTAATATGAAAATAACATTAATTAGGAGTAATTATAGGAGTTAGAGTTAGGGTTTACCTCTTGGGAGTTGGAATCCAAAGGAAAAGTCCCAAAATTGGTTCTTTTTAGGTCAAGAGCTAAATCTAAGCTTCCAACCCCTCCATGCTAGGTTCTACTTAGATAAAAATTACAAATAAGAGATAAACAAGGGTTAGCACCAAGATTAGGGAGAGATCTAGAGTATGGAAGATAATTAGAAGAGAATTGACTTACTTTTGAGCCTAAAATCCAAAGGGGAAGGAAATGGATCCTTGTAGAATGAGAGAAAGGAAGAGAGAGAGTTTTTCTTGCAATGAGAAGAATGGAGGGGTGTTTGCTGCTATGGCCGGCCATGTAGGGGGGCTTGGGGCATTTGGCAAAGGTCCAAAATGCCCTCCAAGCCTCCTCTAGGTCAAAATTGACTTAAACAATTTTTCGGGGTCGGAAAAACCAAGTTAAAATCTGCAAATTAACCGATTAAGTCACGAAAAAATTGTCTAAAGGTACCAGACTAATTTGTGAGATTTTATGGGCCATATCTAACTTAAGTTTGGGTCCCGATCAGAGTCTAAGCTACCCCAGGTCCCCGATACAAGTCGGAATGAGCTGAAATTCGAACCCTACTCTAAAAATCCCCAAATAACAATATAATTAAATAAAAATTTCTAAAATTCCTAAAAATGCAAAAATGACCATTTTTACCCTAAAATTTGAAAACATGCAGTTACAAGTCTACCCCCTTTAGAATAATTTCGTCCTCGAAATTCAAAACGGTCGTACTCTTCTCTAGGTCAAGCACCCAATAATCAAGGTCTACTAAATTTTATCCTAAGTTATATAACATGTAATCCAGGAAATCAGAACACATGCATGGTTTTAAATCTCTACAGTATCATGTTATTGCAGTCTTCATTGGGATTTTCTATTTAATCTAGCATGATTATCACATATGCAAACTAAAGGTACTAAGAAAGCAATCATCAATCAATGGACGGAAAGAACAGGTAAAAAGAAAGAGGAAGACCCTACCTCCTAGTCCAATGCCTGCAGGATCCTCAACTGTCATCGCAAAAGCCCTGCCCTGGCGGGGTATATCCCGCTACTGGTGGGGGGCGTGATGCGGTGCCATAGGTGGCCTACCCTGTGCTCCTTGAGCTGCACGGCGATGGTTCGAAGGACAATCCCTCGCCTGATATCCCTCGGTGCCGCAGTATAGGCACACACCCAAACGTCTCCTGTAAATCTTCCAGAGATGTCCGGACCTTTTACAGTAGTGGCAAGTAGGTGCCTGCTGTGTCGGTCCCTACTTCTGCTGCCGGGACACCTGCTGAAATGGTGCCCTAATCGGAGCAGGAATATGCTGCGGGCGTTGCGGAATAGAATGATGCTGGAGTTGAGGACGCTTAGCAGCCCCCGCGCTGTTAGTAGTCCCCGAAAACAGATTATGGTCCCTCTTGGGCTTCAGGCCCCACTCCCGCTCTACCTTGCGGGCCTCCGCATAGATTTGGGTATAAGTCTCATAAAAGGAGGGAATGAGGATCTTGATATTCCAGATCAGCCCCTCTCTGAAACGGCTCGCCCTGATCTCCGGGTCACGAACCATGTACTCTGCGTATCGGCTTAGATGGCCGAACTCTGCGGCGTACTCCTCCATAGATAAACTACCCTGTTGCAGATCCTGGAACTGCCTCACCAGGTCGATCTTGTCTGTAGGGGAAAAGAACTTCTCCTTGAAGAGAAGCTTGAACTCTGCCCAAGTATGTCCCTTCCCAGCAAGGGCTGGCTCGTTCCTGAACCAGGTGTGTGCAATGTCTAGCAACTGCAAACCCACCGCCTCGACCTTCAGGTCGTCTGCGAGGCGGGAGGCCCTCATCTGTCGCTCGATATCCTCGAGCCAATCATCGGCATAGACAGCACCCTCGGTCCCGCTAAAGTCACGGGGCCCGAGCTTCTTGAAGTCCTGAATATCTTCGTACCTCGGACGCATCCCATGATGTGGAGCCCTCTGCTCTACGGCTGCAATGGCCAACTGATGGGCATCCTCCATGCCCTGACGCATCGCGTCTGTCTGTCTCTGCTGAGCCTCAGCCTGGGCTCTCCGAGTCTCCAGCATCTGCTGGAAGAAAGCAAGTATCTGCCCCAAGTTTGTAGGCAGAGGAGGTGGAGGTGGAAGTACGTCTGCAACTGGCGGAGGAATCCGCTGTGCAGGAGGAGGAAGAGTGCCCATATCAACCACTGTTACTGCGGCCAAAATTGTCGTAGCAATCCCGGGGTCAGCCCTCGAAACTGGCGGAGGAGCGTCCCCAAGAGCTGCTGCCGACACCCCGACTGCGACAGGAGTACCTGGATCAGGTCCGCGAGTCATAGCAGACCTCTCCATGTCTGCGGACTTAGGGTACTGGGACCTGGTCTGCACCATCCGGAAGATAAAATAAAGAAAGGAAATCAATATGGCACATAAAATATTATATCAAGGAGGACAATTAGAATGCAAAAATTAATATCAAAAAGGACAGTTAAAAGATCAGCAAGTGGAAGTTTTTCTATTTTGTGATTGAGTAACTTAACCTATAGCCTATCCTAGATACGTACCGCAGGCTCATATTAGCACTCTAAGTCGAGCGCCACTACGACATCGCACTAATTGCGACTCTCGACCTGCATGGGCCACCACTAAAAATGTGTCACGACCCGCACCCTAGGTAGGGGCACAAGTGCGTGACCACGCCCAGCCTACACCCTAAAAATGGCGTAGAATGCTGTAGGTCTACTAGCCAACAAACAATATATAATAACCTGTCATCTCCGCACGGAGGAATATAGTATGAAATACTGATAAACTCAATCACAATCTAGAAGGAAGAATCATGGCACGAAAACTAGATAGATAAAAACCACAAGTGTAATATCCAGCTCAACAACGAGAGAAAGAGAGAGAGTCACAAAGTAATATGGTTATACAATCCTAAATATAATATAATAACATAAGTAGCAAGCTGGAGACAAGGTCCAGACCAAAATGTCTATTCTAACTAAACTAAGCTAGAGGCTCATCGGGCGGAGCTAAGCCCTGCTGAACCAAGGCCTCAAAGTCTAGGCCGACTACGTCATGAGGACCGTAGTAGGTAGGACAATCCTCCTCGCCATAATCTGTAAAATTTTGTCAACATATCCAGTCAGGATGGAACGAGCACAAATCTCAAATAATAGTTCTAGTTAGACGATATTGAAAATGTAGCAGTAAATAGAGAGAATATACGAGGTAAAGAAAATAGTATATATCATGTACAAAAATCTAGAATTATATCTATGTGAGTTTAGTATTAGTTTTAATATGTGATCGGCTTAGAACTTGATACAATGTTTGGCCTGGCTAATCATACGTGAGTGTATGATTAACACTATACAATGATGATACAATATAATACTGTGGGGTATTGATCATATATCTACGCTAACACCCCCATCCCTGACTAATATAGTGGATCCAGTCATGACACATCATGACACGTAATTTTCTGATAAGGTAGCTAGCCTTCGCAGGAATCCTGTCTATATAATTGTTTGCAAAAAACAAAAGTTGATCTTTATTTCAACAAACTTTGTAAAAAGATTACAAGAATTCTGGGAAAGTACAACTATAGAAATTCGATCTGAATAACGATCGCTTTATCCCTTGGACGATGTGAACTTTGAAGACGGTAGCCTCTGAAGATTACAGCAGCACTTTGGCAAGAACTCCTGATCTCTGGTGATGATTTCTGATATATGTGTGATCCCCTCTAGGAAGGACTTGAAACTCTATTTATAGAGTTCTAGAAATAACTAGTTTTTAGTTATTCTGGACTGCACAAGATGGATTGTGCATGCATTAGACCGCGCAGGCATCAGACTGCGCTGGCAGTTATTTGATCGTGGGCCAACTGTAGTGGACACATGGTATTATTTGATTGAAATACGCATGATCGTGTACAGACGGTTACCACGTAATGAGTCATTGATGGTATGAAGGCCACGTGTACTTTGTCAGTTGTCTTGATGAAGTGCGCCACCTGAATTGTGCTGGCTTCAGATTGCGCTGGGATGGACCGCGCTACACAGAGTCTGGCCAATTACGCTGCATGTACAGCTGTCCTCGAGCGCTGTGCTGTACGATAAACGAACAGTTTTCTCGTCCTCCTTGCTGTCAGTTGTCAGAAGATCTGATTCTCTGTCAGGTAATGATGATAAGGCCACGTCAGCCTGCGTACTTGGATGAGTGCGCAGTTCAGCCTGCACAATCGAGTTGGTGCACAATCTGTCTCCTACGCAGTTCACTTGAAGGATGCCCAATTTGATTTTCATGACTTCTTTGATGGATGCAACTTGATTTTTAGGACCTACAAGACCCCCTTCAAAGTTTTGGAAGTTTAAAGATAGTCAAAGCTTCGAAATAGTTTGAATTTTGATTAAAAAATCAAGTTGCACAAATAATGACTTGTCTGCGCAATTGGAGGAGTCAGCTCCCATTTCTTCGGCGCAATCTGAGGCGACCGTTGCTCTCGAAAAACTATAAATAGTTCTCTTTGTTCTTCTTTTTTTTTACATATTTTTACTTTGCTAAAGAGAGAAAAGTTCCCGAGCCTACTCCGACTTTCTTCCTTCTTCTCCGTTGACTTCAGATGGCCCCGAAGCGTTTCGTCGCCGACAAGGGCAAGGCCCCCGCCGAGTCTTCGACTCGTGCTGCGCCGCACGTTTCACGACATAAAATCGGACATCCAGCATTACAAGGTAGTTATTCGATCGAAAACCCTTTTTAGGGTTCTTCGACATGATTGAATCCCCAAAACCTATCTCTTTTTAGAGATTTGGTTATACTGTGCTGCCCTGTTTAGGGTTTTGGTTGTACAAATCCAATAGTTTTCATTTTTATGAAGACTATTTTCTTGCACAATCGGTTAGAATGCGCTGTCAAAAGTCAGCGCAATCTGCTGATTTGCGCAAGGCTGTCCAGCGCAAACTGATGCTTTGCACAAGTTATTCAGCGCAATCTGATAGCTTGCGCAAGTGGATGAGTTGGCACAATTTGACAGTTTGCGCGTAGAAGCTGTTGTTGCACAGTCTGATGTTTTATAGACAGCGTAATCTGATGCTTGCGCAATTAGCTGACAGAATATTTGATTTTACTTGTACTGAATTCTGTTTTTTCTGTTTTGACGCAGTTAACATCAAAGCGGACCCAGAGTATGAAATCTTTGCAGGGTCCTTTGGTGAACCAGAATTTAAAGAAGATTAGTCCCATGTGCTTTTTCCCCAATATGCTCTGCCATCCTCCCGCCAAGCCATCTTGGTAGCTCAGGAAAATGAAACTTTATTAAGTCTGATGAATGGGCGGCCTCTGCAGACTGCCGATGCCATTACCCATAAGAAACCCCTGTTCTTATTTGGCGAAGCTATTGACAAGAGTTCTCAGCCAAGATCCCGTGTTGAGCAGAGACTCTTCCAGAGAAAGGAGAAAATAATCATGTTACCGGACATTGCTAGATGCCTCCCTCTAGCCCGCTATGCCCATGCAAGCCATCCCAGGAGGATGGACTGGGATATTACCCCCCTCCAGCAAGCAAGGATAGGGAATATTTGTGTAAATAAAGGACCAAACAACAGAGATATGTTCTATAGCTCTTCTGAGCGTCATAGCACTTTGCTCAGAGGGTTGAAGCCAGGCTGCATCCCTCCAGAGAACTCTTTCTTGCTGCTGTCGATGAGGACACCAATCTTTGCTAATGAATATACAAAGATTGAGGGCAGATACACGGATCAGGACATCCGGCTGACAGGTCTGGTGAACCAAGACAACAGAAGGTGGAACTGCATAACCAACTGGATATTGGTTCAGTTCGAAGACAAGCTGAAAGGGATCGAGCTATATCATGCGGTATATGCTACCGTGCATGGATTTCTCCCAAACCCTCATCTGTTTCTGGCCTTGGCAGAGAGGTACAATTATATGACAGGGACATTCATGACACCCTGCGGAGAAATTGGATTAGCCCTTCATGAGATGAAATACATCTCATGCTTACCAACGGAAGACTTCCCTTATGAGGAATATGTTCCAACAAACGACGAGTTAGACAGACTATGTCGAGAAAATACAGAGATGGTGGCCGTTATCGACGAACTATTGTGCCACTACAAAATTTGCTCCCTGTACTATAAGAGCGGTTCTTCCGGCACCTGTTATTCATCAAAGTGGTTGCCTTATCTTTTCCTTAATCATATCATTGAGAAAAAGACTAAGGATCATGACACATGCAACCCGACTTTCTTCCAACCCCTCAGCCACAGTGAAGTAATAAGATTGATGAAAGAAAACAAGAAAATGGATATCAAAGTTAACGACGAACATCATTACCCTCCACTCAAGACTGGAGATTTTGTCGAGAGTTTTATGAGAATGGGCTACAGGTCCATGTCAGGGAAGCCCAGCTGGCGGGATTCCTGACATATTGGCTCCGACGTTTTGTCATACCCGGAGCAAGCGCCGTGGACCGCTTCCACCGCGACGTGCTCTTTGCTGCTGTCCGGTTAGTCTTTGGCTACCGGATGGATTTGCTGTCAGCGATGACCTGTAGAGTGAATGCAGGTCTTCGTCTTTATGTTGACTCCATGCTCAAATGGAAGGGTAATGTAATATTCCTATTTTGAAATACGTATATGACCGTATTATTGTATTTCAAGGATTTTAAAATTTGGGAATTGTTAAAATTATGTTTGAAATTATTGGAGGTGAATTTTATTGTATTATTATTATGATTTGTTGTTCCTAATTTACCCTTCCCAAAATATCTAAACTCAAACCCCTACCTAACACCCCCCCTTCTCTCTCTCTCTCCACTCATTCACTCACCCTCTCACCTCTCTCTCCTGAAATCTCTTTCTCTCACCTCCCTCTCTCTGTATGCTGGAGAAACCCCTCCCCCAAATTCCTCTCTCAGCCCTCTCACTCTCTCCCCGAGCTCCCTCTCTCTCCTCTCCTGCTCTTTCCTGCCCCCCTCCATGGCCACCACCTCGTCTCCCCTCTTCCGATCGCCTCCCTGGCCGTGCCCCTCCGCTGTCACCGCCATCAGCCACCATCGCCTTCACAACCACTTCCATCACCCACCTCCACCACCATCATTATCGTCGTCGCCATCTCCTCCACCGCCACTGTCGGCTCCACCATCTCCCCCTCGTCCTTCTCCTTCCCGGCTCGATCTCCGGCGACCCGCCCCCGTGGCCGCCATCCACAGCCACCGGCACCACCACCGTCTCCTTCTCCTTCTCCCTCTCCTCCGTCGCAGCCGCAGCCACTGCTGCCGCTGCTGTCATCTTTCGTCCCCGCCGGCGGCCGACCGATCTCGACCCGACTTGGCCGAGCTTCCCCCGGTGAGCCGAGCTTCACCCCAGCTCCTCCTTTCCCTCTTTTCTTCTGTCCGGCGAGCCGCCATGCTCGGGGGCAGTGCCAGCCTCGAGCGACGGGACGTCCTTGGGCCCCGCGGTGCTTGAGCAGCGAGCCCCCTCGGCATGTGTGCCCTCGTTTCCTGTGCACTTCGGGACGCGTGTGCCTCGATGTACATGATCAGTTTCGATTTACGTATACCTCGGTGTACGTGCCACTTTGACTTAGGTTGCCTTAGTATGTGTGTTGCCTTGGGGCACGAGCCTCTTAGGACACGTGCACCTCGGTATGTGTGCCCTCTTGGTTTTCGTGCACCTAGATCTACGTATTGCCTTGGGCAGCGGGAAGCCTCGAGCCCCGTGTTGCCTCGTACACCGTGCCATCTTGATTTGAGCGTTGTCTCAATTTTCGTGCCTCGGCCTTTATGCCCACCTCGGTTGCGTGCACACCTCGATTTACATACCGCATTAGACTCTGTATCGTATCGATTTGCGTGCACATCTCGATTTGTGTGCTACATCGATTTACGTGCTCCTTGGACTCTGGGTCATCTCGATTTACGTGCTCGTCTCGATTTGCGTATCGCATCATTCGTGGAACATTCTGATATTTGTGATTTTCTCGATCTACGTACACGTCTCGATTTACGTGCACGTGTTTCTCATTCATCTCGATATTCGTGCCATCTCGATTCTCGTATGCGTCTCGATATACGTATATGTCTCGATTTACGTGTCTTTATCGATCCGCGTACCTCGATTTCTGTACCTAATCCCTGCACTACTTGCGGGACCCACACGGTATAGCCTCCTGCCATCCCCGGTGATTTCTCCTATTATTTTATTGTTTGGTGCTAATGATTGTTTATTGTGTGTTCTGAGGATCTCGATTGGCGTGCTAGCTTGGATCGCGACTGTCGAAGACTTGCTTACCTAGCCGATCCCTCTAGACAAGTATTCCTTGCTCATCGACGGCTCTTGCCATCTCTCCTGGATTTTATTTCATTTAATTAATTTGTACTTGTAAATTTTATAACCATGATTAGTGTAGCCTAGTAGTAGAACTGCCATGATGATAACTTAGGATAGCTTGGTTCGATACCGGAGTAGACCGTATCGGGCAACTCGGATGGGTCATCCACACCTCCGAGGACACGAGCATGACTCACATGTATGGGTTGTCCCTGTATGCCCCGTGTCCGACTCGCGGTCGGGTAACGGCTTTTGCTAACTTTTCTTGTGGCGGTAATTGTGCTTGGGTTAGGAATTTATAGACATGTGTTGTGGTGCACCCTGCGAGGCGGTTATTTTATTATTATGTATGTTGGCTTGGTGCCCAGTACGCATTGTAGTGCTGCTGGAGGCCGAGACATTAGTGGTCTCGGGTTCGATTAATTTTCCAGTACGCCTCGTAGCACTGCTGGAGACCGGGGCTTAGTGTTTTCGACTATCGATTTCTTTCCAGTACGCATCGTAGTGCTGCTGGTAGCTGAGACTTAGTGTTCTCAGTCTGCGATTCTGCAATTTTGCGGCAGATTGCGCCGAGTGGATTTTAGCCCCAACTCGCTGGAAGCTCCTGTCCAGAATACAGAGGAGACTCTGCCGGATTCTTCTAAAATTCTCGATCGGGAATTTGGTTCGAAGGACTGGGCAGAACCGTTCCTTTGGTTTGCTGGACTGGGCTCGTGCCTGTTCACCTTGGTATAGTATACCTGATCCCATTGCTTACTAGGTAGACTCCAGACTAGATCAGTCGCCTAGCTCCTGATCTGTCTTGTCCGTCGGATAGCATAAGGAGAGCGGTTCCACTCGGGAGACGGTCTGCAACCCTGGTCCTTGTTTGGTTTAAGGGTTGTGGATTTGCTCCAGAGCGGTCCATGTAATCCTTGCCACTTCCGGCGATATTTATTATCGAACTCTTGTCCCCTGACCTTTCATCCTAGGGGTTGTCCTAGTCTAGTCAGATAGAGCTAACAGTTGTCCTATGTATTGGGAGTTGTGACTTATGGATATGACTGAGGATTGAGTATTATGGAGAGTACGATCTCGGGATATTGACTTGGTGGATCTATGTGGATTCTTGGATTTTGGTGATTTCGAATATTTCGTGGAACGAGGAGAATATCGAGGGTATTATTATATGATTTTTACTCGACTTTCTAAATGCCTAAAACCTGGTACCTTTGTGTATTCCGGTAGTTGGGGAACCTGGTTTGATTGCTATGTCTTGGTAGTTGAGGGGCTCGTTTTCTAGTGGCTGGTGATCATTGACTTGGAGGATTCTTGTGAGCCAGAGGGCCTAGCATTGCTTATAGTAATTAGCTTGGTATTTGGTTATTGACCTTTCTGACATGATATTGATTTCCATCGTAGATAGGAGACTCCTGATAGTTTGATAAGGTGGATGGATCGACTTGATGATTTGAGGTGTAGGTTCCCATGTGTACTTGACAGACTATTATAGTAGAGATTTTGATCTTGTACCCGACTTGTTATCCATGTCATAATTTGGGCATGTGACTTCTCGTGACTGATAGATTTGACCTTGTTCTTGGTATTACACGATGACCTGGACCTGTCTTGATTCTTGATTAGTGGCCCGTAGAGGTGCACTCCTGACTAGCACTCTGGACTTGACAGTAAACCTGGCATGTATACTCTTGATTCTTGATAGTGGCCCGTGGTGGCACACTCCTGACTAGTACTCTCGACATGGCATGTTTACTCTTGATTGCTGTTGCGACAGCCAGTCCTGACTTGCTCAGCATGACCCCGTCTTGACACCGTGGTTGATTTCTCTTGATTGTGCTTGTATAAGCCACCAGTCCAGTCTTATCTTGCATCATGTCTAGGACATGGATCCCTGAGTACCACGGTCAGGGATCCATAATAAAACTGACTAGGCTAATAACTAGATTAATCATGTAGTTCATGGGAACTTTCCTGTGACCTGTTGCTTGTTTGACCCCGGCCCTATGCATATATATATACTAGAGATTTGTTGCTATCCGTCGAGATGAGCGCATTTCCAGCCCTCCGTCGAGTGTGGCACTTCTTTATGGCATATGTATCTTACTGCAGTGTGCCTGCTATATCTATCTTTTTCTTTTGCTGGAGCCATTCGGGTAGTAGCAAGCAGGAGCTGGACTTTCAAGTCTCATTGCATCATGTTAGTAATTAGGCCTGTGATAACCCTAGTTAGCTAATAATAGCAAGCCGTAGGCATTGTGTGGCCGCTTGTCCTTCTGTGTTGTTTGGCTTGTTGGCTGCTAGCCAGCTGATAATGATTTCCAGTTGGCAGTGCAGGTGTTAGTGGATGCTAGGAAGATTGTGATTGTGTTAGCTTCACTATACTCATGGATTGTGATCGTGCGTTGGTACCGCATGATCCCTTACCTTTATTTACTGTTTTTAGATGTTATTCTTGTCATATTTTATCCTCCTGGTTTTTTTCGCCCGTCCTTGAGCCTTTTTTTCTGGTACTTGGTGCGGTTGGCCTGACCAACCCTGGATTGTTCCCAGATTGTCTGAGACCAACCCTGTGGATCTTCTAGACTTGACTTGGAGGGTGTGCTTCAGTTCCAGACCATGCTAGGAACTGTGGAAAGGTATACTTGTCTACATTATTATCCTGTACTGTAGATTCTAGATTTTTATATGAGTATTTCCTGTTTTTCATATGATTATCTCTCTTGATATTGTTTCATTGTGTTTTACCTGTGGATATGAGATCGGATTTAGGCCTTAGATTGATTGCATGCTAGAATACGCAACCAGACTAGACAGCCGTCATCACCGTATAGCGTATTCGTACCTTATACGGTGTAGCTGGCCGTGTACGTCCCCATATTCCGGAACTGGGGCGTTACATGGTGTTAGTGGTGGCCCATGCAGGTCTCGTTTTGAGATTTTGTTGGGTATCACATGATTATTGATCTCATTCCACTATCCCTTGGTACTCCCACTTGTTACACTCGTCCTTTGCTCCTTTGATCTTGTAAACTGGTCCCTATCTCTACCTGGACCTATCTTGCCTTGTCTTGTCTTATTCGTTGTTATCTACCTTTATTCCTTGTTTTGAGAGACATGGTCCTGTCGTTGGTCATGTCGATCACGTTATCGGGTAAGACGATGTCTGGTCTTATCTTTGAGTTACTAGATTACTTATCTTGGGTTCTGGATTCTCTACCGGTGTTTCTTCTTGTTTGATTTTATGTTATCTCTTTCGTGCGTTGACTTCGTGTTGACTTAGTATCCTTATCGCCCTCTTCGAGCGTTGGCTTGATCGCTGCAGCATGAAGATTTCATCAGGACTCTGAGATTGGATATTTTGACATTTGTTGAGTAACCAGTGGATTTTCTTGTATCATTTCAGCTCCTTAATTTCGGACAGTTCCGCACTCATGATTATTTGTTTCAGATATTATTTTGATTATAGATATACTTTCTATACATTATGTTTTGATATGGATTCTTGGTTTGGAGTATTTTCCTAGAAAAGCTATCTTGTGGTTATTGTTGAAGATATTTTTGGATGTGTGTTACGATTCACCTGGATTTTGGATTTTGATTATTTTCTAGGACTCTCATTACATTGTTAGAGATTTTATGAATTTTGTGATTCGAATATTTGGGTTATGGATTTGATTCGTTTTAGGTATTTGTCAAGAGTACCGGGTGACCCTAGTATACCTTGACGGCGTGGTAACGAAAGTTGCAGCCACTCGATTATAGTGTCATGGTGAATCTTTTACAGCCATTCCGGATGGCGTGGCAAGGAATGATCATGACACATTTTTCGGATATTAGGAACTACGGTCATCGGTTCGAGACAGATATCCTGTATTTTACGATTTTATGCAGATTTTTATGCAGTTGGGATTTTACGTTTTTGGACATTGTTTTCGATATTTTGTACTTGTTTTGATTTATGGGGTTATTTCGTGTGTGCGGGAATTTGATTTTCGAGTTTCTTTCGATGTTTTGGGTTTACCTTGTGAGTTGATTTATTTAGCTAGACCTTGTTCCCTTTGATGTTTTCATGTTGAGATTTTGTTCATTTCTTGTTATATTACTTAATTTCTGTAAGGTGGGCAGAGTTTTCATGGCATATATATATATGTACTAGTTTTGAAAACCCTAATTGATAATTTGAAATTTCGAGGACGAAATTTTTGTAAGGTGGGTAGGATGTAATATTCATATTTTGAAATACGTATATGACCGTATTATTATATTTCAAGGATTTTAAAATTTTGGTATTGTTAAAATTTTGTTTGAAATTATTGGAGGTGAATTTTATTGTATTAATATTATGATTTGTTGTTCCTAATTTACCCCTCCCAAAATATCTAAACTCAAACCCCTACCTAACACCCCCCTCTCTCTCTCCACTCATTCACTCACCCTCTCACCTCTCTCTCCCGAAATCTCTTTCTCTCACCTCCCTCTCTCTGTATGCTGGAGAAACCCCTCCCCCAAATTCCTCTCTCAGCCCTCTCACTCTCTCCCCGAGCTCCCTCTCTCTCTCTCTCCTCTCCTGCTCTTCCCTGCCCCCTCCATAGCCACCACCTCGTCTCCCCTCTCCCGATCGCCTCCCTGGCCGTGCCCCTCCGCTATTATCGCCATCAGCCACCGTCGCCTTCACCACCACTTCTATCACCCACCTCCACCACCATCATCATCGTCGTCGCCATCTCCTCCACCGCCACTGCCAGCTCCACCATCTCCCCCTCGTCCTTCTCCTCTCCGGCCCGATCTTCGGCGACCAGCCCCCGTGGCCGCCATCCACAGCCACCGGCGCCACCACCGTCTCCTTCTCCTCCTCCCTCTCCTCCGCCGCAGCCGCAGCCACTACTGCCGCTGCTGTCGTCTTTCGTCCCCGCCGGCGGCCGACCGATCTCGACCCGACTTGGCCGAGCTTCCCGCGGTGAGCCGAGCTTCACCCCAGCTCCTCCTTTCCCTCTTTCCTTCTGTCCGGCGAGCTGCCGTGCTCGGGGGCAGCGCCAGCCTCGAGCGGCGGGACGCCCTTGGGCCCCGCGCTGTTTGAGCAGCGAGCCCCCTCGGCATGTGTGCCCTCGTTCCCCGTGTACTTCGGGGCGCATGTGCCTCGGTGTACGTGATCAGTTTTGATTTATGTGTACCTCGGTGTACGTGCCACTTTGACTTGGGTTGCCTTGGTATGTGTGCTACCTTGGGGCACGAGCCTATTGGGACACGTACACCTCGTTATTTTTTTCCTCTTGGTTTCCGCGCACCAAGATCTACGTGTTGCCTTAGGCAGCGGGACGCCTCGAGCCCCGCGCTGCCTCGGGCACCGTGCCATCTTGATTTGAGCGTTGTCTCGGTTTTCGTGCCCACCTCAGTTGCGTGCACACCTCGATTTGCGTGCCGTATTGGACTCCGTACCGCATCGATTTACGTACACACCTCGATTTGTGTGCCGTATCGATTTACGTGCTCCTTGGACTCTGGGTCGTCTCGATTTACGTGCTTGTCTCGATTTGCGTGTTGCATGATTCGTGGACCATTCTGATATTTGTGATTTTCTCGATCTACGTGCACGTCTCGATTTACGTGCACGTATTTCTCGTTCATCTCGATATTCTTGCCATCTCGATTCTCGTACGCGTCTCGATATATGTATACGTCTTGGTTTACGTGTCCATATCGATCCGTGTACCTCGATTTCCGTGCCAGATCCTTGCACTGCTTGTGGGACCCACACGGTATAGCCTCCTGCCATCCCCGGTAATTTCTTCTATTATTTTATTGTTTGGTGCTAATGATTGTTTATTGTGTGTTCTGAGGATCTCGATTGGCGTGTTAGCTTGGATCGCGACTGTCGAAGACTTGCTTACCTAGTCGAGCCCTCTAGGCAAGTATCCATTGCTCATCGACGGCTCTTGCCCTCTCTCCTGAATTTTATTTCATTTAATTAATTTGTACTTGTAAATTTTATAACCATGATTAGTGTAGCCTAGTAGTAGAACTGCCATGATGATAACTCAGGATAGCGTGGTTCGATACCGGGATAGACCGTATCGGGCAACTCGGATGGGTCATCCATACCTCCGAGGACACGAGCACGACTCACATGTATGGGTTGTCCCTGTATGCCCCGTGTCCGACTCGCGGTCGGGTAACGGCTTTTGCTAACTTTTCTTGTGGCGGTGATTGTGCTTGGGTTAGGGATTTATGGACATGTGTTGTGGTGCGCCCTGCGAGGCAGTTATTTTTTTATTATGTATGTTGGCTTGGCGCCCAGTACGCATTGTAGTGCTGCTGGAGGCCGAGACATTAGTGGTCTCGGGTTCGATTGATAGCCCAGTACGCCTCGTAGCGCTGCTGGAGGCCGGGGCTTAGTGTTCTCGGCTATCGATTTGTTCCCAGTACGCATCGTAGTGTTGCTGGTAGCTGAGACTTAGTGTTCTCAGTCTGCGATTCTGCGATTCTGTGATTCCGCGGCGGGTTGCGCCGAGTGGATTTTAGCCCCAACTCGCTGGGAGCTCCTGTCCAGAATACAGAGGAGACTCTGCCGGATTCTTCCAAAATTCACGATCGAGAATTTGGTTCGTGGTTTAAGGGTTGTGGATTTGCTTCAGAGCGGTCCGTATAATCCTTGCCACTTTCGGCGATATTTATTACCGGACTCTTGTCCCCTGACCTTTCATCCTAGGGGTTGTCCTAGTCTAGTCAGATAGAGCTGACAGTTGTCCTATGTATTGGGAGTTGTGACTTGTGGATATGACTGAGGATTGAGTATTATGGAGAGTACGATCTCGGGATATTGACTTGGTGGATCTATGTGGATTCTTGGATTTTGGTAATTTCGAATATTTCGTAGAACGAGGAGAATATCGAGGGTATTATTATATGATTTTTACTCGACTTCCCAAACGCCCAAAACCTGGTACCTTTGTGTATTCCGGTAGTTGGGGAACCTAGTTTGATTGCTATGTCTTGGTAGTTGAGGGGCTCATTTTCTAGTGGCTGGTGATCATTGACTTGGAGGATTCTTGTGAGCCAGAGGGCCTAGCGTTGCTTATAGTGATTAGCTTGGTATTTGGTTATTGACCTTTCTGACATGATATTGATTTCCATCGTAGATAGGAGACTCCTGATAGTTTGATAAGGTGGATGGATCGACTTGATGATTTGAGCTGTAGGTTCCCATGTGTACTTGACAGACTATTATAGTGGAGATTTTGATCTTGTACCCGACTTGTTATCTATGTCACGATTTGGGCATGTGACTTCTCGTGACTGATAGGTTTGACCTTGTTCCTGGAATTACACGATGACCTGGACCTGTCTTGATTCTTGATTAGTGGCCCGTAGAGGTGCACTCCTGACTAGCACTCTGGACTTGACAGTAAACCTGGCATGTATACTCTTGATTCTTGATAGTGGCCTGTGGTGGCGCACTCTTGACTAGTACTCTCGATATGGCATGTTTACTCTTGATTGCTGTTGCGACAGCCAGTCCTGACTTGCTCATTATGACCCCGTCTTGACACCGTGGTTGATTTCTCTTGATTGTGCTTGTATAAGCCACCAGTCCAATCTTGTCTTGCATCATGTCTAGGACATAGATCCCTGAGTACCATGGTCAGGGATCCATAATGAAACTGACTAGGCTAATAACTAGATTAATCATGTAGTTCATGGGGACTTCCCAGTGACCTGTTGCTTGTCTGACCCCGGCCCTATGTATATATATATATATATATATATATATATATATATATATATATATATATATATATATATATATATATATATATATATATACTAGGGATTTGTTGCTATCCGTCGAGATGAGCGCATTCCCAGCCCTCCGTCGAGCGTGGCACTTCTTTAGGACACATGTATCTTACTGCAGTGTGCCTGCTATATCTATCTTTTTCTTTTGCTGGGGCCATTCGGGTAGTAGCAAGCAGGAGCTGGACTTTGAAGTCTCATTGCATCATGTTAGTAATTAGGCCTGTGATAACCCTAGTTAGCTAATAATAGCAAGCCGTAGGCATTGTGTGGCCGCTTGTCCTTCTGTGTTGTTTGGCTTGTTGCCTGCTAGCCAGCTGATAATGATTTTCAGCTGGCAGTGCAGGTGTTAGTGGATGCTAGGGAGATTGTGATTGTGTTAGCTTCACTATACTCGTGGATTGTGATCGTGCGTTGGTACCGCACGATCCCTTACCTTTATTTACTGTTTTTAGATGTTATTCTTGTCATATTTTATCCTGCTGGTTTTCTTCGCCCGTCCTTGAGCCTTCCTTTATGGTACCTGCTGCGGTTGGCCTAACCAACCCTGGATTGTTCCCAGATTGTCTGAGACCGACCCGGTGGATCTTCCAGACTTGACTTGGAGGGTGTGCTTCAGTTCCAGACCAAGCTAGGAACTTTGGGAAGGTATACTTGTCTATATTATTATCCTGTACTGTAGATTCCAGATTTTTATATGAGTATTTCCTGTTTTTCATATGATTATCTCTCTTGATATTGTTTCATTGTATTTTACCTGTGGATATGAGATCGGATTTAGGCCTTAGATTGATTGCATGCTAGAATACCCAACCAGACTGGACATCCGTCATCACCATATAGCATATTCGTACCTTATACGGTGTAGCTGGCCGTGTACGTCCCCGTATTCCGGAACTGGGGCGTTACAGGTAAGAAGGGGAACTTCCCTCGATTGGAGTTGCCTTACACCTATTTATTCGGATGGTTGCTTCTGCACCATCCGTCATTAATGAACCCCGACATGGGAGCAGTCGGCGGTAGCTATCTGCGGAGATTCTCACGGAGCAAGTGGGTGTACACTAGTCTAAAGGATTGCAGACGTTCCTTGAACCTTGGGAAGGGATGGAATTTTTACTGCATCGCCCTTCCAACCGGTTACGAACATATGTCAACAAATCTAGTTGACCTTGGGAGGCAGCCGTTGGGTCGGGCAGCATTTGACTGGCTGAGGACGATCAGGCCGTCGCATTTGGTGTATAGATTTGAAGATGAGTGTTTCTTGGAACCATATCTGCCAAGCCGCTTCGCTCGTCAATTTGGTTACGACCAGTTCCACGTAGGCAATGCTAAAACTTGCCCACAAGGAAAGGGGTATCTGATTGATAGTGCCAGAGCATGGGCCTATTACAATACGCGAGACACAAGGACAGTGTTCTCGATGCCGACCAAGAATGATCATGGCCCTCGAATGTTATATACATATTCACTTTTTTACACAGTTGCAAATACATTTGCCGAGAACTTCAATCTTGTGGATAGCTTCGCGACGGCGACGCATTTGAAGAAAGGAGCAACTGCTATGCTAGCTCCAGGAAATGATGAACAACATGAGCCAGTGGATGATCACTTGGAAGCCTCAAGGGAGGCTAACTTCCCTGAGGAAGTTAATAAACCGCTGCAGGTTTCTTTGAAAGTAGCCAAATCTCCAACCAAGGAGAGAAAGAGAAGGATTAATGAACCTTCCTCTCCGGTTACAAAGAAGAAACTTATCTTAGACCCCTCCGAGAAGGTCACCACCAGATCGCAGTCTCGGCAACTGGCCGAGTCGACCCGAGAAGAAGCGACCACATCGACCTCTCTTCCAAAGCAGGTCGATGTAGTAGATGTGGAGAGTCCCGAAAGACCTCTTCATCGAAAGAAACTGGCCTTTAGAAGGAGAAAGAGGGTGATTACCCCTCCGAGACAAATCTTGTCTTCAGTGGTGGCCAGTGCTGTAGCTGGAATAACCATGTCATCCCCTACACCTGCCTCCGAGCCTAGGCAGGAGACTCCTTCCCCAGAGCCAAGGGATGAGGTTGAACAAAGAGATGAAGCTGAGCTAGGGACTGAAGCTAAGCTGAGAGATGAACCTGGGCAGAGAGATGATGAAATTTTGCGATCTCTTTCTCTTGCGGTGAGAACTACCCAGATTCCTGCTATGCCAGGAGGGCTCCGTGAGGAAGAAGATCATCTGATGATTGAAGCTTTAAATGATTGCGACTTCGGTCTGCAAGACGATGTCGATCAAGCCGCTGCCGCAACTGCCAGCGAGGAAGCTCCAGAGGATAGCATAAGCAATAAAGATACATCAACTTAAGAAGTTGATGATACATTAAATCCCGAAGAAGGCACTGATATCCACATGTCTCCCGAAGCCATAGACGACACACTGAATCCTGAAGCAGATGTGGAGGTATACGTGTCTCCGGAAAGGAATACAGATGTAGAAGTAGCACCTACTGAAACTACTTCTGCTGCTCCAAAAGGTATTAAACGATTTTATTTACCTTCTTTTCATGGATTCAAATAGATGACGTTTACATTTTTATCCATGCAGAACTTGAATCTTCCCCGGTTCGTCCCGTGTGCACAGACATAGTGCCAGTAACGGCTATTGCTAGCGGTAGTCGACATTTCTCGGGTGGTTCTGAGGCCGAAAGTAGCCAGGCAGTAATGTCTGAGGCTACTTCCGCTAGATTGGAATCTGTACCAACAGACGAAAGGCTTGTTGCTGGGGCAAGTCATGGTAAGATTGCCTTTGATCTTTTGATCCTTTTCAATCAGTTGCTAATGACAACAACAATCAATGATAAGGTTCATTTGATTTTGCAGAAGAGCATCTGGGAGAAGCAACTAGCTCTACGATGGCTCCTCTGGCTAAAGAGCCGTCTACTCAAAGAGAAGAAATCGGACGTCTATCTTTACAGACACCTGCTGCTGCTTCTACATCTATGGGAGTAGCTGCTACTCCGGGTGCTCTGGCTACCAACCATTTTATCATCAGCTCTTTCAGTAATCTCTTCTTTAAGTCTTTGAAATCCTTAGAAGATAGGGTGATAGAAAAGGAAGAGGCTGGTTTCTCCACCGTCAGAGATCCAACCTCCTACTTGATCAATGCCATCCGTCATCAAGGCGACGAAGCTCAGGCTAGCTTTCTCGAACATGTACTAGATGAGCTAGAGGCATCGGTCAAAATTTACAAAAAGCTGAATAAGGGAGAGATGGAGTCCTTGGTGCAAGCTGAATTTGAAAAGATGTCTCAAGAGGCTGCGGTTGAGAAAGTTAATTTCCAAATTCTCTTGGATGCTTTCACTAACAAGTCTACTGAGTATAATGCCCAAGTGGAAACAGTGGCATCTGTTGCTGACGAGAAAGAGAGGAGAGTTGCGGAGCTGCAATCAGAATCTGCCCGTCTTAAAGAAGAGCTGAGACTTGTCCAGCTTGCTCTGGAGGACGAGGCCGCTCAACACCAGACTGCAGTTCAATAGCTGAATGCTCTGACTCTGGAAAGGGATGAGTACGTCGCAACTCATCAAGAAGAAATCTCTCGCAGAATAGTGACTATGCCATCTTTCGACGACAAGTCTGGGATGGAAGAAGCTAGGAAGCGGGTGATGGAATCTCGTGAGGAGCGGCTGCAATCTTTGAAGCAGCAGATGACTAACTTAATGACTCCACCAGCAGAATAAGAAAGACTTTTGTATTTTCAGTCTTTTTTTGATATGAAATGTTGTAATGTCTTTCAATTTTTGATCAATAAAAGACATTCTCTTGGTGGATCTATTATTTGTTGCATATCTTATTAAGATATAAATAATAGCGATAGAAAATATATTCAGAGGTGCAAGACATGATATATTTCTTGATTTTGGAAAATAATCATATTCAATTATATCTGCTCAGAGGTAATATGGACGTGGCAAATATAATTTATTGAACATCATTATTTCAATAAACAACTTAATCAAAGATGACAAGTTGCTGATATGAACGAAATGGATGATTCGTCAAAATGAATGAACAAAATAAATAAACGAAATGAATCGTCGGGATGAACGGATAGACCGTCAAATGAATGTGATGAACGGGTGAACCGTCAGATAATGTAGAATAAACGGGTAAACCGTCGGATGAATGTAGAATGAACGGGTAAACCGTCGGATGAATGTGGAATGAACGGATAAACCGTCAGATGATTTTAATGAACGGACGAACCGTCAGTTGAATGTGATGAACGGATGAACCGTCAAATGTTTTTTAACGAACGGACGAACCGTCAGATGAACGTGATGAACGGGTGAACCGTCAGATGCATGTGTAGCTTCGTTGTAGTACGAATTTCTGTATATAAATAGAACAGAAAGTCATATAAGATGGTCACTTTCACTTTTCAACATAAAGATGTTGTCTGGAGATGCATCCAAGAAGGCCGAGATCGCCCCGAAGCTAGAAGCGGGTATTAAGGAACATTCAGTCGAACCGGCTCAACCAAAGCAGATAGCAGCGGGCGAAGGTTCGTCTGCCCCCAAGCCGCCAAAGGACATCTTGGATTTCCTTCTTGAACCAGGGAAGACTGAAGAAGAAGAAGCCATGGTGATGGCTACTTGCAAGTTCCTGGTGGGTTCCAGCAAGAATGTTCTCGACTCTTTTGCTGATCATGTTTTTTATAAGGACGGTAGTGGCCCGCGCCCCAATTTTGAGAAGGATGATAGTGACCTTCCTTGATATTATGTACTATCAGTCATGATAAAATAAAATTGAATTTTATTTATGAACTTTGTCTGATGATTACAAGCAATGTCTGTTATATTTATACATAATACTTTTTGTGGAACTTGCCATTGATAGGCATCATTGCAACTCGACCGTCTAGCTCTGTGAGTTGATAGGCTCCATTTGAGAAGACTTTGCTCACGATATATGGCCCTTTCCACTTTGCATCGAACTTGCCTTTGCTCGAGTGAGTCAAAGTCATAGGACGTCTGACGGTTAGAACAAGCTCTCCTTTCTGAAATGCTCTGACCTTAACTTTGCGATTGAAAGTCTTTGAGATGCGGGCTTGGTATAACTCAATATGCTGTTGAGCCATTAACCGCTTTTCATCGAGCGCTTCTAATTCTTGAAGTCGAAGAAGGTCATTGTTCTCTGTCGTGAGTTCATTGGCGATGGCAATCCTCAAAGACGGAATTTGAAGTTCCAGAGGTAGAACTGCTTCACAGTCGTACACCAAAGAAAAGGGTGTACAGCCTGTAGGGTTGTGGACCATAGTGCGGTAGGCCCAAAGACATTCTCCAAGCTTTTCACTCCAGTTTTGTTTGTTAGTAGACACAAACTTCTTGAGGAGCTTGATAATAGTCTTGTTGAAAGCTTCAGCTAAGCCATTAGCAGCAGGATTGTAGGCTGTCGAAGCGACGTTGTCAATCCGATGATCGTCACAGAACCTTGTGAACTTTTGGCTGATGAACTGAGGTCCATTATCGTGGATGATTCGTCGAGGTACACCAAATCGATAGATGACATGGTGTTTGACGAAGTTGATGACGCAGCTGGTCTTGACTTCAGCCAATAGTATAGCTTTAGCCCATTTGGAGAAGTAGTCGGTTATTGCGAGTATGAACCGATATCCTCTAGAAGAAGGAGGATTGATGGGACCGATGATGTCCATGCCCCAAGCTTCAAAAGGCTAGAAAGCAGCAGTCGGATGAAGGAATTCTGATGGTTGATGAATAAAATCTGCATGGATTTGACAAGCTCGACACTTCCTTGCATATTCGATGGCATCAGATACCATAGAGGGCCAATAGTAACCCATGCGTCGGATGCGATCCTGCAGTTTAGGACCGGGTTGATGTGCTCTGCAGACACCGTCGTAAGCTTCACGCAATACTTGCTTTGCTTCATCACCAGCAAGACAGCGCAAGAGTAGGCCGTCATAAGTTCGCCGGGATAGAGCTTTGGTGGTCTGATTATAGTAGAATCGCAGAGACCGCCGACGAATACTCGTAGCCTCCTTAGGATCTTCAGGGAGTATATCATGGACCACGAAGTTGATAAAGGGAGTTCTCCAATCTTTATTGATAACATTGACTTCAGTAAGATTACTGAACTCAATATTACGATTGTTTTCGACACAGAACAATTCCCAATTAGAGATAACCACCACCTGCTATCTTTTGATAGGGATGGCTAAAACTGCTGCAAGATTGGCCAAAGCGTCGGCTTCAGTATTGCAAGCTCGTTGTACATATTCAATGAAGAAGGATTTGAATGATGTAGGCATGTTGATTGCCGCTTCAAAGTAAGGCACTAGATCTTGATGGCGAACTTCATAAGTCCCTCTAACCTGGTTAACAACCAGCTTAGAGTCACCATAGACTTCAAGATACTCGACGTCAAGTTGTTTGGCTAGCTGAAGGCCAATGAGTTGAGCATTGTATTTTGCCACATTGTTGGAGCAAGGTTCATCTAAGGAGTATGCTCTTTGGATAGCTGACCCGTCTGAAGAAACAAGTACAACTCTAACTCCTACGACAATGGCACTATTGGGTCCAATCCTGGATGCACCGTCAAAGAATAAATGCCAAGTAGGAAATTCTTTGGAGATTGTATTAGATTCCAAAGTCTCATCTGGAATTTCATCATAGAGTTTGGACGTCTCTGGAACAGGATGAGCTGCTAAGAAATCCGCCAGTGCTTGACCTTTGACAGACTTTTGAGGAACATATACCATGTCATATTGGGCTAGCAGAATGGCCCATGTAGCCAGCCGAGAATTGAGTGTGCTAGGCTTCTTCATCAATACCCGAAGAGGATTAACTCGGGATATGACATGAATAGTTTGGCCAATGATATAATGCCGAGTCTTTTGAACAACAAACATAAGAGCTAGGCATTCTTTTTCGACCGGACTATAACGGTGTTCAGCACCAATCATAGTACGACTGAGGTAGTAAATGGCTTGTTCGTGGCCTTCTTTGTTCTTTTGGACAAGTAAAGCACCCAATGAATGATCCATAGCATGGACATACATTAAGAATGGTATGCTAAAGATTGGTGGTACCAAGACTGGTGGATTCATGAGATACCGCTTTATGTCGTCAAATGCTCGTTGACATTCTTCCGTCCAAATGAAAGATATACCCTTCTTCATTAGTTGAGTAAATGGTCTGCAGCGTCCAGACAGATTCGAAATGAATCTCCTGATGTACGCAATTCGACCTTGGAATCCTCGTAGCTCTTTTAGATTGCGTGGAGGACGCATCTCTTAAATGGCTTTGATCTTCTCGGGATCCACGTGTATACCCTTAGAGGTAATGATGAAGCCGAGAAATTTGTCACTAGAGACACCCAAAAATGACTTGGTGGGATTTATTTTGAGTTGATGTTGGCGCATGAGATTGAAGATAGTTCTCAAGTCTTGAATGTGATCTTCCTTTAGACGACTTTTAACAGCAATATCGTCGACGTAGCATTCGACAGTCTTGCACAGATGATCTCGAAAGATGGTACTCATGGCTCGTTGGTACGTTGCACCAGCGTTCTTGAAACCAAATGGCATTACAGTATAGCAGTAGACTCCGCGAGGAGTGCGGAAAGAAGTGTGTTTTTTATCTTCAGGATTCATCCGAACCTGATTGTATCCAGAGAATCCATCCATGAAAGATATTCTTTCGAACCCACAGGTGTTGTCGATCATAACGTCCGTAATAGGGAAAGGAAATTCATCTTTTGGACATGCTTCATTAAGATCCCGAAAGTCGATGTAGACTCGAACTTTGCCGGTTTTCTTTAGAACTGGGACGACATTAACTACCCAATCAGGATGCTGCTTTTCTCGAATAAAGCCACAAGCGATGAGCTTCTTGACTTCATCGTCGATGGCATCCATTATTTCTAGCTTGAAGCGCCGTTGTTGCTGTTTGACCGATTTTGCATTCGGCAAGATGTTCAATTTGTGAGTAGCAACTTTAGGATCTAGACCTGGCATGTCCTCATAGCTCCAGGCAAAGACATCAATGTATTCCTGAATAAGAAGAATTAATTCTTGCTTATCTGCCTCCGGGAGGTTCTTGCTGATAAATATTGGATGAGGTGACCTGCACTCTCCTACATCAACTTGAACTAATTGATCTTCAGTAGGAGGTTCCCTTTGTTCGAATCGGAGTTCCCATTGAGTATCCATTCGTTGAGCCCAGGGATCTGTTTCAGGACTTTCTTCGACATCCTCGTCATAGCCTTATGGAAGTTCGACGGAGACCATGTTAGAAGATACAGTCAATTGATGAACTTGACCGATGCTGGTGTCAGAATCCCATGATCTGGAATCAGAAGAGTTAGAGCGCTCTTCACTATCAAATTCAGAAGCTGTTGGGGATAATACCGGAGGTGAAGCATATCCGAGACCTCTTTCGGTCCTGCTGTAATACATCTCTGACTTCCCTTTCGGCACAGCCGTACGGATAGGAGTTCTTCTACCCTTACCGTAATTGAGGCCATTCTTGAAGTCATAACCCATCTTTCAGATGATGTCTTTTGATTGCTGACTGTAACGACGGAGTTGAAGATGTCCCGTATTATTACTTTTGCTATCATCCGTATAGCTGAATTGTTGTTCCGGTCCTTTACTAAAAAGTATTGGACCCTCGCCTTTCTTACGAGCGGGAACAATACGATATGAATCCTTTGGGTGTACAAATAAGACTTTTGTTTGAAGAGATTGCACAACTCCCATCGTAAATGATTGAAAGCTATCTAACATATCCAAATAGCACTTCGTATGATAAATGACATCAGTATACTGGAAAGTAGATGCTTTTTCATTAATTTGTACATCTATATTTACAGCAGGACCTTTAGCCTTAGCAGGCTTGGTCAGATTGATTACAAGAGGGGGAGAAGAAGAACGTAGAGGAGGATTGGCCTTGTTACGACGGAGGTCGATAACAAGCGGCTCAGAGGAGGTGAGCTCCCTTTTTTTCTTGTTATGAGATAAATCAAAAATAAGTGGCTCAGAAGATGTGAGCTGCCTTTTTTCCTTATTACGACGTAAGTCAATAACAAGTGGCTCAGATGAGGTGAGCTCCCTTTGATCATGACCATCATCAGTTGGTTGCTTCTGGACTGGCAAGTGAATAGCCAGTGGCTTGGAGGACTGTGGACGAGAAACACGCCCTTTGACATGTATGATGAAGGTGTCATTAGGCACTATTTCTTGCTCTTCTTCAGTGTCCAGAGACAGGACAACCTTCATGAATTCATCCTTGTACATACGGGCATCGTTGCAGTATGCTTCAACGCCTTTGAAAGGAAAGAGATCAGCAACCTCCTTTTGCACCTCTCCATTGTCATCGACATATTTAAAACATTGATGGAGATGTAGGACCGATTGTAGGAACGAGTTATAAAGCGCAATACTCTAGAGGGGGGTGAATAGAGTAGGCAGCGGAAATTAACTATTTAAAAATGTTAGTAACAAGATCACGGAATATATATCACAGATATGTAAAATAAAAAGTAGAGAGAAGAGAGCAAACGCAAACACAAGGATGTATACTAGTTTCCTTATGTTGAGGACTAGTCCAGTCGGTAGAACTCTTGCTACCAGTTGAATCCACTATGGAAAATCACCACAAGTTTTCATCCGAAGTTCTTGTAACTTCTACAACGCGAGCTTTGATCTGAAGTACTCTACCAACTTCAATTGTGAAGTGTGTAACTTCAATCAAGCCTCCGATTACAACCACTCTGAAACTTCTAGACCGTACCGCACTGGCAAATCGACTAGAGGATTGTAACTGGCTTGGGATTTGAAAATGAATAGCTCAGAATACTTTGAAAGATGTAGTAGGCTTATAGAGAAGAGATATGAAAGTGAATGAGTGAGTTGAAATGATCGAAATTCTTCTCTATTTATAGTTTTTCCAAACGCAGAATTCTGACAGAATTCGGGCAGAACTTTATGAGAAAATCTCGGTGGGATCCGTAACTGCAGGAAGACCAAGTTCAAAAAGCAACGTTCACTAACCGAACTCTGGCCGAACTCTGGCCGAATTCGGGCCGAACTCTGGCCGAGTTCTGTTGGAGTTCTGTCAGGGTTTTTGTAAATTGGTTTTGGGCTTTTTGAAAAGTCAGGCAGTTAGGAAGTAGTTTGGGCTTTTGTAAGTGGGCTTGTTTTTCAAAATGAAAGGGTATTTTGAAAACGTTTCTTGGGTAGCCTATTTGCCAGTACGATGCAGTTTACATCGTATTCCTAGACTCAATAAATATGGAAAATACATTGATGAAATAGGAAAACCAAGAACCCTTTGATGACGCCTTTCTTCAAATATTTGAGCAGACTTGAAGACGCCGTTTTCACTTGACGGCGGTCGTCCAAAGATAAACAGATCTGGAAATCTGAATACCTTTCGGGGGCTTCGCCTCCGAACCCCTGACGGGGGGCGCTGCCCCATCGACCCCTGTCCGCTGACCGGGCAGCGGAACCCCCGATGCGAGGCCCCGGATAGGTCGTTAGGCGGTTCAGAGAAATCTTCTTGTATAATGCCGTCTTTGGCTCATCAATAATTCTCTATTGCATATGTCCTGGTTTGACAAAGTTTGATCATGCTTACTGCATGTCTATAAGAACTTGTTAGACAAACAAACCAATATGATACAAGCATAGCAATATTGATATTAGGACAATGCTAAGTTTAAGTAGCAACGTGATAGTAATTATATGAATATTAGTGATGTCATTATGTTAAAATTAATTGATTAGCCATATTCAAAAACATGATATAATCATTGGACTAATAATCTCCCCCTTTTTGATTATGGAAAATCCTTTAAGTTTAAGATATATACAATAGATGCATGTGTCACTAATAAACACATAATACTAGAATATTGTGTGCTGACTTAAACTTCATAATACTAGAATATTGTGTGCTGACTTAAACTTATTTCTCCCACTTAAACTTATTTCTCCTCCTTTGACATGATCAAAATAAAGCTCCCCCGTAATAAGAGCTAAAATGAACTCAAGCATAAGTAAAGGAGGAAAGCAAAAAATAATCATAATCAAGGATTAGGAGAACAGTGTAACAACAAGTTAAGAAAATTGCATAACTAAAGAAAAAAAAACTTGTCAACACAGTATATTAAAAAAAATCAATCAAAACGCAACATAGTTGGTTAAACTTTAACAAAGAACACTGAAATCAAGTAATACATAGTTTACCAACTAGAAATCCAAAAATAAAATATGTTTTGAAATAGACCAAAAAAAATATAGTAGGAATCAATCATTGGTCATAAATAAATCACGACGAATAGAAATTCACAGATCTAGTATATATAAAAAAAATCAAAAATATAATGAGACTTTTAACAATGATCACAAAAAAAATATGATTCATAATTTGCCCATACAAATTAGTGAATCAATTCCATAAAGAGTATAATCATCGAAAAAGAGATCAAAATAAGTATACTAGAATCTATGCAAAATCTATATCAAAGTTCATGCATTTGAATTCAATTACCTTAGCATGATATATATCCATCAGATAAATATGAAGGTAATGAAGACAAAATACTTGAGAAGGAGAAATTCAGTCGACTTGAATGCTCCCCCACAAAATATGATCAGTCTAAATATAGATAATCATGAACTTCAAGATAAAATCTTAATAAGAAATGTCAAATCAGTTTAAACTCAAAAGGATTATCAATAAATTAAATTACTTTTGGCAGGATAACTTTTAGAAACAAAAAATGAGAGAATTAAAAAATAAATAATAATCATATATTCTCTCATCTAATACAAATTCAAATATCATGAACAACTCAACAAGATATTTAAGGTAAAAGAATATATGTCAATGATGAACTAGCTATACCACATATTAAGGGCATAAAATAATTGAAACAATTAATTTGCTCCCCCTTAAAATATGCGTATATAGTTCAAAAATAATTTATATGCATAAAATAGATAAAAGAAATAATCACAAGATCTAAGGGATATCCAAGATATGCATCTTTTCTTTCCTTTGATCAAATGCATATAAAATTCCAAACTAAAAACAAATATCATCTTTCGGTAAATAAAAGAAATATCCAATGAATAAATGCTTAAAGATGAACAAAAAAAATATATCTCCAATATATATATACATAAGAATATTTCAAGACTTTAAAGATTTTGAAAACTGTCATTAATAATAACATTTGAGTACCAAACAGATTCAATAAATCAAAAATCAAAAATACTTTTCAAAAATGTGGAATTTATTACGAAAAATTGTCTTAATAAATGTTCGAATGCATCCATTTAGTCCATAGACTGAAAGCTGGCGATTCGAATCACGAAAATAATTTTCATAATAGAATCTAAAAATCATAAATAAATCTATTTGAACAAATATACATAACTAGATAAATGTTCAAAGAAAAATGTATTCTAGATATATGGCATGTCAAAGGAATAATTGATTTGAAACAATTAATACTCCACCTTTACATGGCTATATCCAAAAATAATAATATTGACAAAATTTTAAAATAAAATTTAGAGACATATTTTCGAAAGTAGGAAACTAATTCAAAAATATTAAGTCTTCTTATCAAAGTTCATTTCTACCCTTTTAAAAGCCTTAACAAGGTGTCCACCTGACAACCGTAAGGTTAAAGAAAAGAAACGCTTTGAGAGAGAGAGAGAGAGAGAGAGAGATATTCAATATGCATGACTTCTCCCCGCAAAGAATTACTGTTATAGACAGTAAGTAACTTGAATAAGATGATAATAATATAAAGCTCAAAAACATGAATATTACGAATATTACACAAACTAAAGATGAAATTGTAATACCATAATATTCAATGAGTAGTCACGAATACGAAAAACAATCATCTTTAGACAAAAGAAGAAATATCCATTAAATGAACATTTAAAAATAAAACAATTAAAAGATATTTCAAATTAGCATGACGAATAATCGTATAAGTCAAAAGATGACATAAATTGATCTATGCTATAGAGTCTCACAATCGACAAGATAGATCAACATATGCTACCTTTTGTGAAAATAAATCATTAAATAATATTATTCATCAAATTTAAAATTCGAAATCCATCAGATAATAATTGCAACTAGATCTCAATAAATCTTTAGTTTATAAAGCGTCGATCAATCTTGGGTTAGCTGTAGAGGTACTGTCCCAGCTAACGGAGATTCACCGGGGAACACTTAAGTACCGCTTCGCTTCGACCGTAGTCGTGGTGACAGACAGACCTTTTGTAGGCTTGTACCCAAAACAAATCTCTTCTTTAATAACCGAAGATTTAAAAAGAATTAGTGCAATATGAAATAAATTATATTCTATGGACTTAAAAAATCTTAGAACAATGTAGCATACGGTATAAGAAGTATCAATTACATTAATCCATATATGCTACAAAATCATTGGGTAACAATAAAGTATAAAACATTTGTAAATCAAAATGTAGAACCTAGATACGTTGATGTATTCTGGAACCTAGAGGACTGGGTTCAGTACCTTGGATCCAGAACTAGACGATAGTTGCAAGTAGACCTTAATAAATCTTATGTCTATAAAGTATGGATCACTTCGGGTTAGCTGTAGGGGCCGGTTCCCAGCTAGCGGTAGTCCGAAGACTAGTGTACCGTGTCGCTTCAGGCTATTTATACCTGTATGACAGAAGGCCCCTTTCGGCTTATTTCCAAAATGATTTCTACTCTTAAGAACTTAGATTCAAAGGAATATATGCAGTATCATCGAACATCGTCGAAATCCAAAATCCTTAAATATAAAAGAATTAAATACCCAAATAATGGTTTATCAAGATCAAGATATTTAAAACAAATATCACGTACCCAAAATGTCAACCAAAAAGCCAAGAAAATAAAAACATCACTAAAAGAGGCTTTGAGGAAGAAGCTGATAAAGATAAGAACATAAATTTGTTCAAAGTAATAAATAGCTTAAGTATGAGATAAGCACAAGTTTGAAAATACTTTTCAAAAATAATATAATATAGAACTTGAACTTAACTCATATATCCCATAAAGATATTTATACAAAAATATAAGAAACATATCAGCAATATATGAATGATAATGCATTATTCATATATCATTAACAATCATAAAAAAATATCACAAGATCAAAAACATGCATAAATAAACTTTATCAGACAAAGATGTAATTGATTCATAAGAAGTTAATCAAAATAATTAAAATATGAGAATCAATAGTAAGGTATATTATACAAGCACAAGGTTAACATAAAAGTATATGTATATATTTTTCAAGTAAACAATAGATTTGTGCTAAACATACATACTCACAAAATACTGATTAAAGTAAATATGATATGTTAAAGACAAATCGGTGACCAAAAAATATTAAAGACGAAGAGTCAAAAGCATAAACCAAAAACAAAAGTAAGATCCTATGCATGCTTCAAGAACAATAAATAGCATACATAGACAAAAGTGTCACACTAGTAAAAAATAAAATACTATATAGTGTGGACTAAACATTTAAGCTAAACAGCTAGTCATGCTAGGATTATATCTCACATAGATTCAAAAAATAAACAATTAAAAGACATCAATGAGAGCTAATAGAAAGACATCAAAAAGAACATGCTAGATATTAGAAACTATTTAGTAAGCATGTTACCGAAGTGGTTCTAGTGACCACACTTCTGTTGGTACAATTGCTTGGAAGATGACCTTTGTAGCTTTGCCATCACCAACATGTTCCATGGTTCTATTTGATATGAGAAGCTTCACCTGCAATATTAGGTGAAGACTTCGGTATCCAATACTTGGATCCACATTTGTTAGCTTTGGGAACCCATTTGCACAAGTTTATATCAACAAGTTTTCTAATCTGACAATGATTAGAAACATGTCCATTCATACCATAATAATGACAGAAAGAATTAACATTAGTACTATGTGCAGCAGTATGAGAACGTGCAGTGGTGTGGTATGATCTTCGTGGATACTTGCAATAGAAAGTATGGTTGTGTAAAGCTTTAGCTTTGCTTGCTTCCTTTGTAAAAGATCTGACGTGTGTGACTTTGTGATGTGCTAAGTGTCTTGTGTTAGACTGAGTCGTAGGTTGTACTACCTGCTTTCCCAGTCTAATCTCTAACTTTTTAGAGTTAGCACAGATCTCATCATACTTAGCAGAGAGAGCATCAATTCTACATGAAGCAATAGAATACTTCTTCTTTTCTGATTCTAATTCCTCATTAAGTTTAGTATTTTCTTGAGTGCTTTTCTCAATGCATTCAAGCGCCTCATGCAATCTAAACTCAAGTGTGGATATCTCAATAGAATTATCAGAAGTAGAAGTATCTCTAGCATCATTCAATAAGCAAGTAAGCTTTTAAATCTCACGCTTATAGGATAGAATATCCTTTCTAGCTTGCTTATATTTATCTAATACTTTCTTGTGTTCTTCTAATAGATCACTGAAAGCATCAGATAAATTATCATAAGAAAATTCACTCTCTTCAGAAAAAGAATTATTTTGTACCTCGTTAGATAATGTCATTGTGCATAAATTTGCAGCTTGATAAGGTTTTTCTTCTTCTTCTTCTTCTTCAGAATCACTTGCTTCGCTTTCACACCATATGCCCGATGATCTTCCTTCATTTGCTTGTTCGTAGTGACTCTCCTTTCTTGTAGTAGTACAATCTTCTTGGATGTGGTCTATCTTCTTGTAATTGTCACATACAAGCTCTTCTTCGTATAAGGGATTATGCTGTACCTTAAATCCCAATTTCGTCATGTACATATTTGCGTCATTATGAAGACTATCGTTCTCTCTGGAGTTGCTAGCTTTGCTTTCATACCTGCACTCATAAGTAGCTTCAAGAACTTTCCAAATTTTATGAGATATTGTGCAAGTAGAAATAAGATTGAATACATTTGTGTCTACAGCACAATAAAACATATGCATAGCTTTTGCATCAAGGCTAGCTAACTTCTTCTCTTCATCCGTGTAACTATAATAAGGCTTATTGATTATAGAGGATGTAAGAATAGAAGTGATAGTAGGCTTTTTGTAGCCGGTGACAACAATTGACCATAAGTCAAAATCTAGAGACTTCAAGTAGAAGCTCATCCGTGTCTTCCAATAGCTATAGTTTGTTCCATCAAATAGTGGAAGTCTATTTGAGGATTGCTCTTCAGTTGTGAAGTACATACTTGCTATATGTGATACAGTGATCTATGTAACAGCAGTTATATAATAACAATATTACCTCGCTTTACCTGTATAACCCGCTCTGATACCAATTGTAGAAACAATTGGGATCAGAATATATTACCTCTAGATGCAGAGCCTGTAGTTGCAAAACCTGCTCTGATACCAATTGTATGAGCAATTGGTATGAGCAACAATATCTATATACCAAGCACCCGCTCTGATACCAATTGTAGGACCGATTGTAGGAACGAGTTGTAAAGCGCAATACTCTAGAGGAGGGTGAATAGAGTAGGCAGCGAAAATTAACTATTTAAAAATGTTAGTAACAAGATCAAAGAATATATATCACAGATATGTAAAATAAAAAGTAGAGAGAAGAGAGCAAACGCAAACACAAGGATGTATACTGGTTTCCCTCTGTTGAGGACTAGTCCAGTCGGTAGAACTCTTGCTACCAGTTGAATCCACTATGAAAAATCACCACAAGTTTTCATCCGAAGTTCTTGCAACTTCTACAACGCGAGCTTTGATCCGAAGTACTCTACCAACTTCAATTGTGAAGTGTGTAACTTCAATCAAGCCTCCGATTACAACCACTCTGAAACTTCTAGACCGTACCGCACTGGCAAATCGACTAGAGGATTGTAACTGGCTTGGGATTTGAAAATGAATAGCTCAGAATACTTTGGAAGAAGTAGTAGGCTTATAGAGAAGAGATATGAAAGTGAATGAGTGAGTTGAAATGATCGAAATCCTTCTCTATTTATAGTTTTTCTAAAGGCAGAATTCTGATAAAATTCGGGCAGAATTCGGGCAGAACTCTATGAGAAAATCTCGGTGGGATCCGTAACTGCAGGAAGACCAAGTTCAAAAAATAACGTTCACTAACCGAACTCTGGCCGAACTCTGGCCGAATTCGGGCCGAACTCTGGCCGAGTTCTGTTGGAGTTTTATCAGGGTTTTTGCAAATTGGTTTTGGGCTTTTTGAAAAGTCAGGCAGTTAGGAAGTAGTTTGGGCTTTTTAAGTGGGCTTGTTTTCAAAATGAAAGGATATTTTGAAAACGTTTCTTGGATAGCCTATTTGCTAGTACGATGCAGTTTATATCGTATTCCTAGACTCAATAAATATAGAAAATACATTGATGAAATAGGAAAACCAAGAACCCTTTGATGACGCCATTCTTCAAATATTTGAGCAGACTTGAAGACGCCTTTTTCACTTGACGGCGATCGTCCAAAGATAAACAGATCTGGAAATCTGAATACCTTTCGGGGGCTTCGCCCACGAACCCCTGACGGGGGGCGCTACCCCATCGACCCCTATCCGCTGACCGGGCAGCGGAACCCCCGATGCGAGGCCCCGGATAGGTCGTTAGGCAGTTCAGAGAAATCTTCTTGTATAACGCCATCTTTGGCCCATCAATAATTCTCTATTGCATATGTCCTGGTTTGACAAAGTTTGATCATGCTTACTGCATGTCTATAAGAACATGTTAGACAAACAAACCAATATGATACAAGCATAGCAATATTGATATTAGGATAATGCTAAGTTTAAGTAGCAACATGATAGTAATTATATGAATATTATTGATGTCATTATGTTAAACTTAATTGATTAGCCATATTCAAAAACATGATATAATCATTGGGCTAACAGGAGAGTCGAAGGAACAATGTTATGTTCATACAGAAATGGTTTTCCTAACAGAGCATTATAAGAACAACCATGGTTGTCAATGATGTAGAAGGTCACCTTTGTGCGAAGATTGCCTATTTGGAGTTTTAGGCGAATCTTGCCCAGACGTTCACTCCTTCCCTGATTGAATCCGAGGATGGTGGTGATTGTACTGGAGAGACTGTGCACCGGGATCTTCAATGCATCCAACATTGTCTTCGGCATGATACTGAGAGCAGACCCTGGATCTATCAAAATACGATCGACTTTCATTGAGTCGACATATCCTGTATAGTATAGAGGACGGTCGTGCCTATTATCTTCCATCAACATGTCATCCTGTGTGAAATTTATGTTTGGAATTAACTCCAACACACTATGACAATGGAGGCAAGAGACTGGCTCTATTTTCGGCTTCTTTAGCAGGGATAGACAAGTTTCAGCTTGCATGAGAGCCTCACTCAGAGTTTCCCGAGTCTCTTTGGAGAGGCGCAAGAGCTCGAATATGGACAGCCGGGCCGGTGTATTGGCCAACTGAGCCAAGATATCAAAGTTGTAAGGCTTTTCAAGTCCGGAAGGAGATGACCTCTTCAAAGGTTTGTCGAAGCGGACTTGTTGTTTGCCTTTGTCAGCTATCGTCGGCTTGGGAGGAGTAGACTCAACAACCGGTGAGGATGCAGTAGGAATATCCTCAGTAGAAGCAGGCTGCACTGGAGCAGGCTCAGAAGAAGAAGCAGGATTCTCTTAAGCTTTGGGGTAATTCTTTAGATAGGCTTTCCCTGATCTGGTGCCCAGCAAGATTTCCTCGTCAACTATGGGGTCAAAAGACACCATATTGCAAGTCTTTGTTTTGCCCTTGGAGCGGTCTTTCTTCTTGGAGGAAGAGGGAAGTTCGAATTCTGAAGCAAGATTCGGATGAATCCACATAATTTTGCCATTGTCAAGAGACAAGGGGACAAGACCTTCACTTCATGGAGGAGGGAGATTCTCGATCTCAAGAGTAGCTTTGGGGATAGGAATGACACCATGCTGTACCATCTGGGGCGAAAAATCACCGAACTGAACTGAGACCATGTTTGCGGTAACAGTCTTCTCGTCTTGCTGCAGAGTCACAACACCAGCGTTGACCAGCTCTTAAGTTTTGCCTTTGAGCACATAACATGCTCGAGTAGGATTCCCAATAAACCTGTGATAAATACAGTACTTAGGATGATCAGTCTTACCGACTTCATCAGGCTTCTTCAGATCTGGAAGCTGGAGCTTGTTGCTTTTGATCAAACAATCAAAGATGCTCACTGTGTCATTCTCGTCAAAAGAGTACTCTACTTTCGGACGAGGTTCCCTCGGTGGAGGTGCTGAAGGAGTAGAAGTGGACGTAGGGGGAGCTACGTTGACCGCCAGAGATTCTTTGTTCTTATTCGTCAAGTTGATATTCAAAGTTTCTTTTCCCTTGCGGTTGTTCTGGCGATTACCACCACCCGATGTCTGGTGTTCATCCCGGTCGGGGTTAGACATTTGTACCCCTAGCTGTTTGAACTTGTCAGCGCTAACTTCAGCTGCTTTAGCGTTGACAATGAAGGATAGCCAATCTTGGAACTGAGTAGACCCTGTCCACATGCTGATGATAGGCAAAAGATTTGCCTTACAGGTATCTATGGTGACAGCGGCAGGAGTTCCAGGAGGCATTTTCAAAGCTTTCCTGCGGAACCTTTCAATGAAACTCTCAGCAGTTTCATTGTGTCTTTGTTTAATTTTATTGAGGGCTGACATAGTCATGTCGTTGATCCCCTCATAGAATCGTTCTAAGAAGATTTGTTTTAGGCCAGGAAAGGAGGTGATACAACCATCGGGCAAGCTTCTGTACCAATCGTATGCCACGCCAGCTAAACAGCCAACGAATACTCTGGTAAGAAGAGCGTCATTTGGTTGAACTTGGACAGTCATAACCTCGAAGTGGTTAATGAACTGACTGGGAGAAGTACTGCCATCAAACAGCAAGATTGTTGGAATCTTGTACTTCGGAGGAAATGGGACTTTCTTCCATTCAACTGGATAGGGTTGCTTAATCCCCAACCTCTGCAAGTTGTCCTTCTCTTTGAAAGCCTCGAACTGAGTGCACAGGAGTTTGACAGCTTTGTTGGGATCTTCTACTGATGTAGAAGGAGCAGGCTGAATCACAGTATTAGTGGGAGGAACAGCGTGATAAGCACTACCCCCAGCACCTGACTGACTTGGTGTAGGTTGGACTTGTACAGGGGTAATTGAGGAGATGCTACCCCCAGCCCTGTATTGACAGGCACCGACGATGCTATGATTTCAGGATTTGTAGCAGGTACTGTTGGTGGTACTGTATGCTGGGCCATAATGATAGAATGCATACGTACAACCATTTCGGCTATGGTCTTCAGTTTGTCTTCTAGTGCATCTATTCGTTGTTCTTGACTAGCCGAACAGAAAGCATCTGGGTCTTCAGTGACAACATAAGCTGTCACTTCTCTAGGTACAGTGGAGGATATCGTCTGTTCAGAACTTTCGCTGTATGTATCGTAGTCGGAGAAAGAATCATCTCCTGAGTAAGAAAGAGGAAGATGACCGGAAGGATCTTGAAGATTCCTTTGACCGTTTGTGTCTCGGCTTCGGGATCGGATATGTTGGAATACTCCATCGGAAGATTCTTGGAGTAAATCCAAATACCGCTGGCTTGGCTTGCGAGGCTTGCCATGCTTGGAGCACTTCCTACCCAGTGTCTCTGGAAGACATGTTGACAGAAGTGTACAAAACTTTGTCTTCGTCTTCTGACATAGGTTCAGCGTTTGTAAAGTTCAGACGATCGAAGATAGATCGTCTTGTTGTTTGACAACAAAACTTGATGAAAACCTTGTGATTGTAATGGTATCCAAGTGGTTGCACTGGGGATGTTGAGATGTTGTCCCGTTTTTGCTTGAGGTGTTCTCGGAGATCGGGAACAGCAACGGGACGAGAAGAAGTTTGAGGGATGTGTTCTTTGATAATATTCGAAACATGGTTCCGGTTCTTCAAATGTTTTATCCCCTGAGTGTACAGGGAAGTACTCATTTCATTAGCATAGGTGTCCAGATTTTTGGTCCTGGAAGTTTCCTTCTGATACTGGTTGGTCTTTGGCATTGGCTGCTTGCGTTTCACCGAAGTTGGTCGATTAAAATAAGTTCTTAAATCAGCAAACTCACCCCTAAGGGTTTCTGTCTGAGACACCAGCAATTTTTCCTGTCTTGAACGGAATATCTTGAGAGTTGGGAGATCTTGGAACTCTGCTACCGGAGTAGGCAGAATACCTCTCTGATCAGTACACTTCCCTTTGGCAATGAGGGAAGAAGAACCCTTATTGGAAAGAGTTCTTGTACTGACTAGTGTCGGAGCATGTTCAGATTGATTTTCTTCGATAAAAACCGAGGAAGACTGAGAAAAGACCAAAGGGCCTTTTCTTTTGTTTTGTGAAGAAGGGTTAGCTAAAGAGCGTTTCCCTCTGTTGTCTTCCAAGTCGTGGGACGAAAAAGTTTGAGAAAGGGCCAACGGGCCTTTTTCTTTGTTCTGGGGAGGAGGAGGAATAGCCAAAAGACTACCCCCAGTAGATTGTGCAGGAGCAACAGGGTGCTTGAGAGGAGGAGCAGAGCTTTTCCCCTTGCTGTGGAAAGAGGAGAGATTAGCCAAAGGGCTATCTCTCTTAGACTGTGCTGGCGCAGTGTACGCATGTGTCACTACCACATTTCTAGTTTGAGGGTATTTTTGACATTTTTGGGGTAATTTAAATTTATTAGAATTTATTTGAATTTATGGGAATTTTTAGGAATTATTTTGGAAATGTTGGACTAGGTTGACTTTGACTAGTTTTGACTCTTGTAGACCAACCTAGAAGCTAACCCTAGTTAGTATGGACTTGGTTAGGTTATATGACTCTAGTCTAACCTAAGCTAACCCTTGGTTTGGTCAATAGACTCTAGTTAGCAATAGGAATTAGAAAGTCATAAGTCATGACTTATGATTTAGAACCTTTAATAAATCAATTCAAGCCATAGCCTTGTAGGTTGGCCCGAAGCCCAAGACATTACCAAAACCCTAAGCCCTAGACATTATTGGCCGGCCACCCTATCCACATTGGGAACACCACCCTATAAATACTCTCTTAGTTTAGGGTTGCCTCTTTTTAGGAAAGCTTAAGTTTAGAAAAAAGGTTTGTTCCTACTTCATTTAATCCCTAGAATTCCATTCCATTTCCTTTTTCATTCAAATCTCTTCCATTAGGTTTTAATATACCTATACTTGCTGTTATTGGAGTTTTATTTCAGTTTGTTGTTGATTTGTTGGATTGGGACATCAAGGAGGAGAGCTCTACAAAGGGGGTTTTTCTAGAAAGTTTAACTATAGGTAACTTCCTCATTCCTTAATGAAATTTCGATTTCTTTACATATTCAGGAAGCCCTAGGAGTCCCCTAAGTGTTTGCATTGGTTTCGTGTCGAGTTTCATAGGTTTCGTGTCCGTTTTGGACACGTATCAGACCTGTTCCTTAAGTGTTTGTCGAAATGCCTCAAAGGGCATTTCGATTCCTTTTGTGCAATATTTTTGAATAGGAATCTAGGTCTTGATATTGCTTATGGATTTTTGTTCCTCTGAGGTGGTGATTGTGTCAGGTTGTGTCAAAATTGACGTGTGGACACGGGCTGCACACGCGCGTGCGCGCTCGGGTTTGATCCTCTGCCACTCGGGGGCTGTAGCGGACACGACATGCAACCAGGACACGCGAGACTCAACACACGCTATGGGGCAATAACTGACATACCACGTGTCAAGTCTCACGTTTCCACGTGGCGTGTAGAGAGAGTAATCGCCATCGCACGAGGATTTGTCTGACACTGTGCACTAGTTTTCCCCCCTATTGATACGGCTCTCGTACCCGACACAGACACGACGTGGACACTGGCTAGTTGGCCTATGGGGTAGTCCTATAGGTGGACTATCTAGGTGGGTGACCACGAGACACGTTTGTGTCCTGTGTCGTGTGCACGACACGAGTGCACGTGTGCATGACACGAGTGCACGTGTGCACGAGACAGTGCACTGGACAGTGCACGGTTGTGCCCGATTTGAGTTTTCTCTTGTTTGGACACGTTTGTGTCCTCGTGCTTGGACACAATGACACTGTTGGACACGTACACTATGGGTATATATATTACCAACCTCTGTATTGGTGTTTAGGTTATTTTTAATTGATAAATTCTAATTTCTTAGTTTAATCCTGATACCATGTGTTCATTCAGTGTTCCTTCTGTTTAAATCGAACTTTGGTTAGTTTATTAACCTTTTAAATGTTATTAAATTACATGTTTAAGACCCTGATACTATTCTCCTATATGTAATCTAATTGTGGTTAAGTTTTTGGATTGATTGGTGGTTTATGGGAATCGAAATAGGTTAGAATGAAAAACTGGAAACTGGGCATTCAGTCTTGCATTTTCAGGTTTTTGTATATGAACTTGACATCATTTTTTAACCCATTTACACTGTTAATTAGTCTTGTTTTAGACCTTATGATGTGCACCTATATGTGTTCCATGTGTGGGTCAAAATTGGGGCTGTTTTGGAGTTTGTTAGATTCAAAATCTGGAAATTGATATTATGGCTGAACTGAGATTTCAATGTAGTGAATTAATGTCTTCCCAAATGTGTACAACTGAGCTTTGTGTTCCTTTCAAAACCTCAGATTCATTGTTAAACTGAGATTGGATGACTGGTTAATTGTATTCACTGATTTCATATGACTGTGCACACACATACTCTTATGTTATTTCTCATGACACACACTCTTGTACCACTAGCCTTGACACCCTATCACTCACTCTCCTCTTCTTTCTCTCTCTCCATATATGTATGTATGTATGGTTATATATGATATATAATATATATATATATAGTAATGTGCTATATAACTATATGTATGTACCTTGTATCTATAATGTATATGTATAGTCTAATGAATATATATATTGTGTATGTATTAAGGTAGGTTGGTTTAGAGCCTAAATGCATTATGAGTTTGTGGCTATGTAGCCTATGGTAAATTGAGTGTGATAGTGGATGTTGGCTTGGTATAGTTTGTGTACTTGATATTGGTCTAGTTAGCTAGTGTAGCCTTGTTTAGACCATAGTGACCTAGTTTAGACTTGTTTAACTTAGTTGACCTAGTTTGACTTCTAGGGTTGACCAGAGTTAACTTTGGCCTAGATTTACCTAGACTCATGTAGAATGCATAGTAGGACTTTATTATACCATTTTGGACTTGTTGTGACTTGTGCTGTTCTGATTAGGAGCCAGACACCACTCCTCGGACAGTACTTTCATATTGGACACTCAGATACCAGGTGAGTACATTTTCTGATCATTTCATATTCTGCTTAGAATTATTTCCTACATTAAATTACTTTACTTGTACTGTCACGTTGGTCACACGGATTGGTACTATATGGATCCCTTCTTGAGATGTTATCCTTAGGGAGCATCGGGTACTACATGTTCTGTGCGTTTCACTTACATGGCGTATCACTATGCTTCACTGGTTCTTTGATCACTTGTGACATATACTCTTATGATCACATAGTCTCCTAGAATCTCTTATCCCATTTACTGGGTATCCTAGAATCTCCTAGAATCCCCATTTATGGGACATCCATGTATCACCCTTCGGGGGCCTTTGCATGGAATCATAACATAACCTGGTTGGATCTTTGTGTATTGATTGGGGGTACGGGGGAGTAGAAGTAGACATGTGAATAATACCTAAGTAGTATCTTATCAGAATCTCTTCCATAGTGTCTTATCAGAATCTCCTATGCCATTTACATGTCTATATTGTACTCTGACTCACTAGCCACTGTTAGTCTCTATTTATAGTAGATATTTCTATTACAGCTCTCTCTCTGTTTACATACAGCATTTCTTTCAGTACTTGTATCTTACTTTACTGCATGATTATATTTTTCTAAACTGTTATGAACTGTTGAGATGTACTGTACTCGCTCCTGTCCTGACTGGACCGGTTGAAAATATTACAGAGGACGAGGAGGATGCCTGTGTGGATACCTTCTATGGGGCAGCCCTAGACGACACTTGCGAGCTGGACTCTCAGGAGGACCCAGCTCTAGCTGAAGACTTCACCCCCATTGCCTAGACTAGTTTAGTTAGGCTTATCTTATCTTATGTTGTCTTGAGACTGTTTAGCTAGACTTTATTCTGTTATGAGTTCTGAGTTGTATATATTCTTTCATTCAGTATCTGAGACCATGTACCTCTGGATATTTGCTGGGATTATCTTAGACTACTTTATCATCTATTTTCCTTGAGTTTTATTTCATATCGTGCTATCTCTTCCTTAGATTGTGATTGAGTTTATTTACTGCTATGTCACCCCCATTCGGAGAGTATAAACTGTTTAGAGATATATTGTTAGATGTATATTGACCTAGGACAGCGTTCTACCGTCGACACTGCGGCGTAGGCTGGACGTACCCACGTTTCGTGCCCTTATTCTAGGGTGCGGGTCGTGACAGCATGGGTTGGAGTAGTCGATGGCGCACTGGCAGGTTGCACATGAGTAACTCTGGCAGAAGCTCTTCTGGTCACAGTCTCAGCAACTTGCGCAGCAGGATTTTTGTTGCCAGAGTGTTTGTGTTGTACTCTGGTTGCTGGAGTGGTAGATTGCACGGAAAGAGTTGCAGCCAACTGCGCCAGAGGAATATGAGTCTTGCACTTTGACAGAGCAGCATAGGAAGTAGGTTGTGCACTATCAAGGGTAGCAGCATACTGCGCATGGGCAGTAGCAGCAGACTGCGCAACAGAGACAACAGTCTTGAGAACAGAGGCAGTAGACTGCGCAGCAGGCTGAGCAGAAGTAGTGGACTGTGCAACAGTCTTGGGGACCCACACTGGGTGAACTTTGCTTGTGGCAGAAGTTGTTGCAGTACGAGGGGTTATCCTGGAGTTGATCATCGCCTCGTAGGCCGTCTGGTTGACCTTTACAACCAGCGTCTTCTGCGTCTTTCCGATAGACGCAACGTCACATTGAGTTGTCAATTTTTCGTCGGAGGAGAAAGTCGTCCCCAGCAGAGTCACCATTTTGTTTGCAAAAAACAAAAGTTGATCTTTATTTCAACAAACTTTTAAGAAGATTACAAGAATTCTGGGAAAGTACAACTATAGGAATCCGATCTGAATGACGATCGCTTTATCCCTTGGACGATGTGAACTTTGAAGACGGTAGCCTCTGAAGATTGCAGCAGCACTTTGGCAAGAACTCCTGATCTCTAGTGATGATTTCTGATATATGTGTGATCCCCTCTAGGAAGGACTTGAAACTCTATTTATAGAGTTCTAGAAATAACTAGTTTTTAGTTATTCTGGACTGCGCAAGATGGATTGCGCATACATTGGACCGCGCAGGCATCAGACTGCGCTGGCAGTTATTTGATCGTGGGCCAACTGTAGTGGACACATGGCATTATTTGATTGAAATGTGCATGATCGTGTATAGACGGTTACCACGTAATGAGTCATTGATGGCATGAAGGCCACGTGTACTTTGTCAGTTGTCTTGATGAAGTGCGCCACCTGAATTGCGCTGGCTTCAGATTGCGCTGGGATGGACCGCACTACACAGAGTCTGGCCAATTGCGCTGCATGTACAGCTGTCCTCGAGTGCTGTGCTGCACGATAAACGAACAGTTTCCTCGTCCTCCGTGCTGTCAGTTGTCAGAAGATCTGATTCTCTGTCAGGTAATGATGACAAGGCCACGTCAGCCTGCACACTTGGATGAGTGCGCAGTTCAGCCTGCACAATCGAGTTGGTGCGCAATCTGTCTCCTGCGCAGTTCACTTGAAGGATGCCTAATTTGATTTTCATGACTTCTTTGATGGGTGCAACTTGATTTTTAGGACCTACAACAATGCACAAGGAACTAGGAAGACTTGCGCAAGGCATACCATATATAAGAGGAATAACATCTTATGACGGGATCTAGACAAATATCAATCCGTGTGAACAATGTGTCAAAAGAACAAGGATATCTACACTAAATACTAGAAACAAAGACGATATCATAAAATAGAAATATTATCAGAGAATGTACTCGCCTGTGATATGATGGATATGTCGACTGAGTCCAAGAACAGTGCCTCGAGGACCTATAGATGGAATACTGTATCAATATAATGGTTTGGAAGTGAAATTAAGTCATACTGAGTCAAACTAGGTCAAGACACGTCAAACTAAGTCAATCTAGGTCAAACAAGGTCAAACTAGATTGTACAAGGTCAATCTAAGTCATATTAGGCCCAACAAAGTCATACTGGGTCAATGCAAGTCAAACAGAATCAAACTAGGTCGATTTAAGTCAAAGGTTGACTTACAGTTGACTTTTGGTCAATTGGTCAACTCTGGTCAACCCTAGGTCAACTTTAGGTCAAACTTGACTAACATTGACTAACAGTTGACTTTGGGTCAACTGGTCAAGTTTGGTTAAGTTCTTGTCGATTTTAGGCTTTAGTTGACTTTCGGTTGACTTTTGGTCAAAATAGTCAACCGTGGTCAACCAAGGTCAAAACTAGTCCAAGTCCACTATTCTTAACCATTACCAACCATAATAACCTAATTTTAGCTATATCTTAAGGTATTAAACTCATATGTTGTGAAATGGGTATTATTCTTACTTATCCCGTTTACCCTTTCTACCCTAATACTAAGGCCAAGTAGCTTTTCCTTAGGAGTTCCACTCCCGGCTTCCTAGGGTAGTAGGATACTAACCTACACTAACATTACCTACCAAGTTTTCTAGGTAGAGTGGACATCCAGTCCATCTTACGGTCCATGTTGTCTAATTACCCATTATCTTGGCAAAATCTCACCTTAGCTTCTAACTCCCAATCCCCCACTCTCTATTATGGTATTTAAACCCTCTCCTAGAATCTCGATACCGTATCACGGTGTCTTGATATCTAAAAGTCAAAAAGGGTAAAAATCTTATTATCTTGAGTATCGCAAGATACTCAATGATATCTTGAGATATCCTTCTCCTAATCTCCAACGAAACCCCGATTTTAACTTAGGAGCCTACCCACAAAATCTAATTTACATATCTAAGTCCCATCTCAAATTTGGACGCGTTCCGACACTTGGAACTCAAAATCGCCCTTCCACTGACTATCCAACTATTCCCTATTTCTCACTATTGCTAAGCTCTAACCCACAAACTCTAATCCACTCTAATCCCACTCCACATACCCACTCATAGGCCCTCTTAGGGGGGATATATATGGTTATATATAGGAGTATATATATAGGTTTATAGGGGTATATATATATGTATATATATAGGGGGTTTGTTGGGGGGTTAAATGGGGCTAAAGGGGGGGGGGCTTAACGGTGCTGCTGCTATTACTGCTGTTTGCTGCTGCTATTGCTGCTGTTTGCACTGCTGTTTGGGGGTGGGGGGGGGGGGGGGGGGGGGGGGGGACAGCAGCCCCAAACTCCCCCTAGCTGTTGCTAATGCTCTACTCTCTCCTTCTCTTCTCACCCTCAATCTCTTCCTCTCATTCCCTCTAATTCCTCTCTATAACTCCTCATCTATCCCACTATATATATATATATATATATATATATATATATATATATATATATATATATATATATATATATTTTTCCACTATATATATATATATATATATATATATATATATATATATATATATAGTGGAAAAATATATATATATATATATATATATATATATATATATATATATATATATATATATATATATATATATATATATATATATATATATATATATCCCTCTCCTATTTATATATATATCACACTCACACACACATTCATATCTACATATATACACACTCACACATAGATACCTATATCTGTATATAGACACACACACACATACATATCTATATATATATACACACACACATGGATATCTATATATATGGGCACACACACACTCACACACATGGATACACATATATGTGGACACACACACATATACACACACACACATATACTCCTAAACGACCCAAAACTTTATCCGAATACCCAAATCTTGTAATTCTACCCTCTAGGGCCTAGACACGTTCCCCACTCAAGAAATCTAACTCGCGCACGAGCGAAAACGAGAAACGAGGCCCGAATGGCCAAATGGCCATTTTGGCGACTTCGGGATGTCCGATTCGCGATACCGCATGATACGGACACCAAACCTATCCGGATTCGATCCAAACTCTACCCACGAGTTCTAAATAATGATTAGAACCTATTCTAAGTACTAGCTTGCCGATTCTAGTGTCGGTAGAAAAAGTCACCCGTGTGTTGGAATCCGAAAACCCCAAAAAAGCCTATTTTTATGATTTCTCTCAAAACGACCCCATGTATCCAAATATGGACACGTACCTAGCCTCATCTCACCCAAACTAACCTAATTAGGTCTAATTAGGTTAGGGATAACACCCAAACATGTCAATTTAGGATTTTCCCCAAAATTGGCACTAAACCTAGCCCGAAAGTTCCGAATTGAGTCTAATGGGTTCCAAACCTCTTCTAATTGGTTTTCCTATGCCTCGGGTATCCTCTAATATGCAAATAACATTAATAAGGAGTAATTACAAGAGTTAGAGTTAGGGTTTACCTCTTGGGAGTTGGAATCCAAAGGAAAAGCCCTAAAATTGGTTCTTTTTAGGTTAAGAGCTAAATCTAAGCTTCCAACCCCTCCATGCTAGGTTCTACTTAGATAAAAATCACAAATAAGAGATAAACAAGGGTTAGCACCAAGATTAGGGAGAGATCTAGAGTATAGAAGATAATTAGAAGAGAATTGACCTACTTTTGAGCCTAAAATCCAAAGAGGAAGGAAATGGATCCTTGTAGAATGAGAGAAAGGAAGAGAGAGAGAGTTTTTCTTGCAATGAGAAGAATGGAAGGGTGTTTGCTGCTATGGCCGGCCATGTAGAGGGGCTTGGGGCATTTGGTAAATGTCCAAAATGCCTTCCAAGCCTCCTATAGGTCAAAATTGACTTAAACAATTTTTCGGGGTCGGAAAAACCAAGTTAAAATCTGCAAATTGACCGATTAAGTCACAAAAAAATTGTCTAAAGGTACCAGACAAAATTGTAGGATTTTATGGGCCATATCGAACTTAAGTTTGGGTCCCGATCAGAGTCTAAGCTACCCCGGGTCCCCAATACAAGTCGGAATGAGCTGAAATTCGAACCCGACTCTAAAAATCTCCAAATAACAATATAATTAAATAAAAATTTCTAAAATTCCTAAAAATGCAAAAATGACCATTTTACCCTAAAATTTGAAAATAGGCAGTTACACTTCTACCCACCTTTGGTCATACTACTCCTCAAAATACGGTCACTAAAATCTTGTAATCTTCTAACTAGTTGTTAACTTACTACCAACAGCTATCTAGGACATATAGCTCTATAATCCTCATTAGCTATCAAGCAACTAAAAATTAAATAATCAAGCAATATTATACTATAACTTAAGAATTTTTGGTAAATTCTAGACAGCACGATCATTCGTCACACCGAAATAAAAAGGACGAGAATCAATGGCACAGGAAGCAAGAAAGTATAATCGAGAGCAAATATGGAGTTTTCAAGGACGTAGAGAATTTTTAGGAGAATTTTCAAGGCAGTGTGGATTGAGATTTCTAGGTTTAGTCATTGTCGCAGGCTCGTATCAGTACAGTTACGTAAACGATACGATATGCTCTGACATGCATGGGCCACCACAAAAACTTGTAACGATCCGTACCCGATTTTCGGACGCGAGCTCGTGAGCAAGCCAGCTACGTGTCGAGCGGACTCCAGCCCGACTCGAGTACGTATAAGCTGTCCAGCATAGGGTTTCATGTCTAATCTAAACTATATCTCAATCCACAAGAATCATGTAAAACAAGAATGAACAAGTATGGGTCATGGTCTGCAGCCCATTAGCATATTGTCCAATTAGACTCCAAGAATGATATGGGTCTATAAAATAAGTAGAATATATTATAAAAGCACGAGAAGGATAGTAAATCGATAATATTAACAAAAATACCTGAATCGTGCAGATGAAGTCAACTGTCACATGCTCAGCTAACTACGTACAAATCTGCTACCTGAAGAGATCATCAGGTCCTCAGAGGACTAGCAAGATACATAAAACATGCCTACTAATATGACAGTAAATAACATGTAAGAAGGATAAGAACACTGCAAGGAGAACATCTAAGGACGACGAGTCGTGTGGAAATGTAATACTAGACTTGGCTAACTATCAATCAAAACTCCTATAGCTTGTAGTACAATACAAGATACTTCCAATCTATAGTATTTCAATTGACTTACAAAGCAGGATACTCTCAGTCGAGATTAGCCAATTCTAGTATCGATCTCCTCTCCTAATGGATACAAGGTCAAGTAGACTCCTATAAATCGTAGTACAATGCAAGATACTCCCAATTTATAGTGCCGCAAGTCAAGTCAATCAATCAATCAATATATGTTATAGATCGTAGTATAATGTAAGATACTCCCAATCTATGGCATGTCTCAAGTCAAGTAAATCAAACAATATCAAGATAGAAATCGGCTATAGGTCATAGTACAATGTAAGATACTCCCAATCTATAGTATATCTCGACTGTAGTACAATGCAAGATACTCCCAGTCAAGAATGGTTAAGTCAAGGACAGATATAGAAACTGACAACTCACTCACGAGACAAGGTAACACGAAGATACCAATAATCTAGCAATGTCAAATACCCTATACGTGCACGTAATCTAGAAACAAGTAAAGCAATCAAGGACGAATCAATCACAATAAGGAATCATGTGACAATATGAAAAGGACTACAATAAGGAAAAAAAACTATGTAAATACTGTATATGTTCGGCAAGGTATTCTTGCCTGGAGTTTGCACGCAAATCCAACAATAAACCGTCAACCGGTAAGCCAAATAAGTCCAAATCTCACAACTGTCTTCGAAAGCTGAAACAAACATTACCAACATTCTCAGAATAGTCAAATTAGTTAGGATTGGCAGTCCTTAAGTCCAATTCTGGACATAGGAGCAAAATGGTAATTTCGGACAAAAATGGTATCCGCCGTTGGACCCGCTTTACACCGAAAAGCGTGCCAGAGTCTATGGTCTCTAAAGTCATCAAACAATATGTCTATAGGTCCGGTTTTTCGATATGAACCCAACCGTATGTCCAAAGTTAGATTTCGGCGGGCCGTGCACAAAATCGCCCGTTGAATCGAACCGTGGGGCCCGCGAAACGGTGATCCGATCAAGTATCTCAAAATTGGACCAAACTTGGCATACAGGACCATAAAAATGATACGGTCCTATTGGCACAAGTTTTGTCTCGATCTGACAAGCGTGCACAAAGTAATTGAGAAGTTTGCACAGAGGCCGATACGATAAATTTTGACGGATACGCATCAAATTCGTCTCGCACACGCGACCAACTTAAATTCCGTCGAAGCCCACATGACCACGAAGCCATTATGCACCTTTCAATACTTTTGGTTTGTGACCACGTCGCCTGGATTGGTGGGACGCACGTCGTATCGGACAATTTCTAGTTTTTGAAAAACAGTTTTAGTGGTTTTTTTCCGATTTTTGAGTCGATTTATCTTAGCATCTTCTAACTATAAAAATAATCTATAAACAGGTTTTGAATGCTGTTTAGGTTGTCTATAGGTGCCTTCAAATAGATTCCAAGGTTTCGCACTGGATCGACCAAAAACGACCTTCCAAATAGGGCATTGGGACTGGATTCATATTCTGTTTTTGACCAGTTTTCCTCAAACTTTGAATCAATCATCTGGCCAATATAAAGCATATAAATTCGATCTAATTGAAAGGAGATAAACTCGTATGGGTTGGGGTCATACCTGAGAAAACGGCCCGCGAAACTATTGAACGATCGTCGAGAAACAACGCCGCGAAGTAGGGTCGTCGGTTGCCTTCGCTGCTGTTGCTTGGCCTGTGTATCAGCACTGCGCGCATTCGCGCGCTGCCTCCGGCACATCATGGCCAGCCATTGGCCGCGTGGGGTGGCGCCAGAGGGTCGCCAGGGTGGTGGCGGAGGTTGAAGTTAAGGTTTTTCTCATGTTCCTCTCGGTATGCACATGCGTATATATACTGTTTTAACCGATCGGGGCTCGGGTCTGGGAAAGCTTGGGGTCGGCTATTCAAAGCTGGTGTGGGGATTTTACTGCTCGGCTGGGCCGGGAAAGCTTGGGCTGGCCTGGAGTAGTTGGGCTCGTGCTGCTTTCTTATTCTCTTTTTCTTTTTAGTCTACTATGTATACCTATATATATATAGATTCATATATATATATATATATATATATATATATATATATATATATATATATATATATATATATACACACACACACACATATACGTATACATATACTATAAATATATTTATATATACGCACATATACATATATCTTATACACACACACAAGTACGTATATATTTATATATATTCATATATACATACACATATACGCTTATATATATTTATTTATATCTATATAAATCTATATACATATAAACTATATATATCTCTACATATATACGTATATTCCCTATATGCATAAATACACCCAAAGTCCAAAAATAAATCTTAGGAATATGTATTCTAATAGTGTTGGCTTATAATAAAATATATACATACAACAATAATATTTATTTCACAAATATTCTAGAATACTAAATAATATATTTTTATTATAATAAATCTAATAACAATATAAATAACAATAATAATGATACTAATAAGAAAATCTATACTAAGTGTACAGACAAAATATGTAGTCTAAATATTCCAAAAATACACCAGGATAAATAAGAAAAATCATTTAAAATATTTTTAGATATCTTATGAACATCAAATACTTATATATATATATATATATATATATATATATATATATATATATATATATATATATATATATATATATATATATATATAATAACCGTAATAATATTAATAATAATTACTTACAAAATATAGGTAATAGAGCATTTAAGAAAATACGTACTCACAAAATATATCGACACTAACATCTTGGTCACACTTCCTGCCTACACGGCTTGGATTTGGTTCGGCCCAGTTCGGACTAACTTGGTTCAACCGGGTTCCTGTAAAGTTAATAAATCTAATAATAATTAATTAAACATATTTATAATGGTCATGCTATAACTTGTCCTGGTTTTCCTAGTTAGGACACTCCTATGGCTCGGCATTCTCCTACCATGGCTAAAAACTAGTCAAAGCACGCCACTGCACTATCCGTGCCATGATTCCTAGTCGTCTGGTACTTCAAAACTCAATTATGGCTAAAATTATCTATCGTAATAATTAACTAAATAAACATTTATAAAATCTTAAAATCACTATTTAAATTAAATAAACAAATTAAAAAATATTTCAAGAATTTTCGGGAAGGGGAGCTACAGGATCTTAATATGCGTCAGAGGAGATGGCTAGAGCTACTTGTGGATTACGACATCAACTTATAGTATCATCCTGGGAAGGCCAACGTCGTTGCAGATGCATTAAGCAAAAGAACCGGAGTTTATTTTGTAAAACCCCTATTTTTTTAATTATATTTTTATTATTTTATTAGAAATAAAAATTATACAATTTATGGTTTTATTTATTATTATTTTTTTGATGACCCGATTTGGCCAATTCAGCCCGAACAGGGCCCGAACAAAATTTAAGCCCATGTGAGCATGTGGGGTGACTAAGATGGCCATGTAGGAACATTTTATGTGTGTACAAATATTTTTAAATAATCTTGAGACTTGTTGAATATTTATCGACTTTTGGTACAAAATTTATGTTTTATTAATAAAATAATATTTTACAAGATGGTACAATTTTCTGGATCCATACATGGGTGAGCGGTAAAGTTCACCCATTGGGATGATTTTATTATTTTATTATAATTTAAGTTATTTTGTTGAGATTTAATAAACATGTTTTCCTATTTAAATATCATTATTATTTTGAGTTGATTTATTAAGGATTGAATTTATATATATGTAGATATGCTCAAATATTTGGATAGTTGAATTTTAAATGGTATTTGAATTTCAAATAAATTTTTGGTGTGTGTATATATATATATATATATATATATATATATATATATATATATATATATATATATATATTATATTTAAAAGTTTGAAAAGATAAGAAAGAAAGAAAAAAAAAGTATTGCATGGGGTGGTCGGCCCCACCACCTGGCCGACCACCCACACCAAACTAATTAGCTAGCAGCAATTGTGCCCCCCCCCCCTTTACAAAGAAATTAGCACCAGCAGCAGCATATAGGTTGGTGGCCGACCCCTTGTATATATATATATATATATATATATAATATATATATATATATATATATATATATATATATATATATATATATATATATATATATATATATGTTATTAAAATCCTAAAAATTCGAATCTCTTCCTCCACCTTCCTTCCTCCTCTCTCCTCCACTCACCCCTCATCCCGGCGAGCACCTCCGCGCCCAGCCACAGCAGCCCCGCGACAACGGCGACGGAAACGACGACGACAACAACAACGACAACAACAACAGATTCCCACTTTAAGGTATCCAACTTCTCCGTTTGATTTCCCTCTCGATTCTAGTACGTTTTTAGATCCGTAAATTCGTGTAGAAAGCCCACATGACCCTCTTCGAGATTCACCAGGTGGATTTCGACATGGCCATCCAACTTGCTCGAAAAATCGAGACGAAGTTGGAGAAAAACTATTTTTCTGTAATATTAAAAACTGTTTTGAAACACCAATTTGTCGGCCACTTTTATTTCTGTACAATTGGAGTTTGTAGAATCTAATTGAAGGTAGTCAAAGATAACATAATCGAGATTGTAACGCACTTTCTGGATTCACTTTTCATCTAGTATGTAGAAAGTTACACGTTGTTAAAGTTTCACGAAAAATTATAAATTCTGTTTTCAAAAAGTGGAAAAACACCCGATACGGCGTGCGCCCCGACAAACCGGACGACGTGGTCATGCACTATATGCATCGAAAGGCGCGTATGGATGTTGTCGACGTGTGGGAACTGACGGAACCCAATTTCGTTGCATGTGCACGACGAAATCAATGCTTATCCGTCGAGATACCCCGTATCGACCATTTGCAAATTAAGTCACAACTTTGTGCACGCTCATCATATCGCGATGAAACTCGCGCCATTGGACTCGAAATATTTTTCTGGTCCTGTGAGCCAAGTTTGGTCCAATTCTGAGACCGTTGATCGGAACGCTATTTTGGCGGGCCCACAATCCCACTCAACGGGCGATTTTGTGCACAGCCCACCGGAATCCAAAATTGGACATACCGTTGGGTTCGTCTCATCAAAACAAATCTGTAGACAAATAGTTTGACGACTTTAGAGACCATAGATATTGGCACGTATTTCGGTGCAAAGCGGGTCCAACGACGGACATTATTTTGATCCGAAATTACGAAATTGCCCCTGTTCCAGAATTTGACTTTTGGATAGGCATTTCCTAAGCAGATCTTTTATTCTAAACTCGTTCGTGATGTTTGTTTCAGTATCCGAAGCTTCTTGTGGATTTTGATTTTCTGTTGACGATTCTGATTGTTGGATTTTGCTGCTTCTCGTACCACCCTCAGGCAAGACACCTTGCCATTTGTTGTTTAATTTTAGCACATATTTTATGCATTATTCATTATTTTCTTTATGCAAAATAAACTGTGATACATGGCATAACCTGTTAGAACTTACTGTTCATTTATATTCTCCTGCTATGTATTATTTTTCTTACACATTAAACCTAGATTTAAGGGACCACCTTGTGTGTTGCATACATAGGCCTTGACACATTTATACCACGTTGTTGTGAGTCACATATAGGACTCGGACATGCGTGATTGGCTGGCCACCAGTACGTATAAGCCGTACGTTAGGAAATAACTGCTATTAGAATTGCATGCTAGAAGACTTAGCAGTTATGAGTTGGCATTGGACGGGGAGAACATGATTGGAAGTTGACTACCACCCTATCTATCGTAGACTCGCTCGCTACTGAGGAACAATAGGTAGACTATATGTTATAGACTCGCTCGATACTGAGGAATGGTATATGGTGTTGTGACTCACTACTGAGGTACTGCATTGGTATTTTCTTGACTTGACCCGGTAGTCATGCGACCATGAACTGTTCTTAAAATTGCATTCACTTAGATTTGGTTAGGCACCCTTATCCGTTAGGTGTGAGTACTCTTGGTTTGGGTACTTGTATCTGACCGTGGCTTGGAACAATAACTTGTCGCGGATTAGCTCGCCACATCTTGTCCTTGTTTGGTTGTAGGTGTGACTTACTACTTCGATGAGTAGGTATTGAACCTTGTTGGGGTCCGGATACCATATTGGATTCATAGCATGGAAAGATACGTCACCGTTAATTAGTTTACCATCTCCTGTCCTTGTTTGGTTGGGGGAATGGTACGCTAGTTCAATAGGTGCGTGTTGGACCATGTCATAATTCAATTGACTTATTTATTTGAGCAATATTTATTCAGTTTATATGGCATGATATTGTCACGCCCCAGAACCAGAATACTGGAGAGCGGGGGCAGACATAGCTAGCTACGTATAATGAAAAGGGATCCACTCCACTATACGGTCACGACTGTCTAGATATATGAGAGTTTATCTACAAGCCATCAGTCTCTTAAGGTCAATAACAAGCCTAGTATCTCAATCACGAGCAAATAAGTAAATGTTACAAGATGTAAGATCACCAAATATAAAATAGTAAGGCGTCCCAAACATTACATATTCAGCTGATCATGAAGCTAGTCGTTACAAAATGTGAGGACTAGCAAGGGTTTAGTCATACATGATCAACCCTAGGTTACCAATCATGTTACAGCCCGTAGGCAGACAGTAAGTAAAAATGTACACGAGCTAACACTTGCTCGGCGGCTAAATGCCTCAAAAGAATAATTTTACAATAGAGTGGGAGAGCCAAAATAACCCACTCGTTGCCAGGATTCTGTCTAGTGGTCACCATGTGGCTGGAGATTCGGTAGATCCTCTGGAACTGCTCCGAAATCTGGCCACACAAAACCAGCTGGGTCAGACCCCAGAAAGAGCAAGTGCCACAAAGGAAGCTTCCCTTAGGAACTAAAATCAGCAATCAGCACAAGAGTAATAATATATAATAAAAGACAATAATTAAAAAAAACAGGACAGGTGATATACGATGAGATAACCATGGGACTATTCAGATAACCAGGTTACAACCCGTAAACCAAACAATGACCGGGGTTGTAACCCTTCGTCTGAACAGAACTTGGATTTCTTCCACCATTTATCGGCAAGATAAGAAAACAGGTCATGTAATAATCTTGTGCAGGATCAAGACAAGAATAGACTGGTAAACTTCATCCAACATTTCACGGCCAAGCAATAAGTACGGCTTGATATTTTAACTAACTAGGGTTACCACAGGCCTAGTTACTAATAAGATGCAGCGAGATTATTCCACAGCCACAAGCCCTGCAGACCATCCAGGCTATCCGGACGGAATTAGAGTTGAATTCAAGTGGGTACATCGTCCAGGAAACGCATGTACCCTTAGGTGACTTAGAGAGTGCAACACATGACAGTGTGCTGGAAATGTGCCCTACTCGACGGCAGGCTACAGATCCCAAGTAGGGCGCCCAGATAACGAGATTGCCTGTAGCTGGGAAATCTCTTCATGACTACTGGATTATTCTAGTTGTTAGCCTTAGTTGATTTCAATGGGTACTCCTGACCGTGGTACTCAGGAGTCCCCTCCTAGACATGATGCAAGACAGGACTGGATTATTTGTACAAGCACAATCGTCCACGGTGTCCAGGTAATTATACAGGTCATGTCATGTCAGGTAGCCGTCGCAACAGCTTATCAAATATATCATGTCAGGTTTTTATGTTAAGTGTACTGGTCAAGAGTGCGCCACGACGGGCCACTATCAGGTCATGTCATGTTCACTTGTCAGGAGTGCACCCTTATGGATCTCATACGGCTGGAAAAGGAGTCGGGTTCATGCGGCTGGGGAGAGATTCATGCGGGTCGGGGGAACTAAGGACCCATGCGGCTCGCAGGAGAGGGATTCTCATACGGCTGGAATAAATCGAACTCATGCGGCCAAGAGAAGGGCAAGACACATGTGGCCAGGAGGGCAAGGGTACTCCTGCGGCTGGCGGAAATGAGTCCATGCGGCTCAACCAAGTCGAGCCCCATGCGGTTGGGTCAAGGTGATTGCTTATGCGGCTGACGGGGGGGGGGAGTTCATATGGCTTATAAGGTTCAGGATCTCATACGGCTGGCGGATATAGGACTCATGCGGCCAACGAGTGAGTCTGGTTCATGCGGCTCGTCAAGGCTGTGCACATGCGGCTGGGTCCAACTCATGTGGCCAAGATAAGCTGATGCGGCAGGATAAGGTCCTCAGCCCTATGCGGCTGAACTGACTGGGTCCCATGCGGCCGGGAATACTTGCCGCATAAACTTGTCACACGGTCAAGTCAAGGCAATAGTGCATGCGGTTGGAACTGACTTGCCGCATGAATGTTCATGCGGTCAAGTACACCATGCGGCTCGGGACTGTGCTTGTTCTCCATATTTCTGAGAAGAAGTACACCATAAGCCATGGCTTCCAAGCTGCATAACTCTATCATCCGGAGCCCAAATCCGAACTTCCATGGGTCAAAATGGGGTAGAACGAGATTTTCTACAACATAGAACCCTCAAAACTCAGAAATAAAAGGATTAAGTAGATCAAAACCCAAAAAATCCGAAAATAAAGTAAACTTAGATCTAGAAGAATCTAGCCATGGAAAGTGAAAATGCCAAGTTCTAAAGTAAGTTAGAATGCTGTAAGGAAGAGAATGAAGCAATAAAATTGGAGTTCCTCCATGAAGCAAGTTGTACTTACCTAGACCTCTCTCTCCCTCTCTCTGGTAGGTAAGAAAGTAATGGTGGAGAAGATGATAAATGAAGAGAGAGAAAGGAGAAGGGTTAATAAATGGTAGTGGTGGTGGTAGGTAGGGGGTTCACCCTTTGGTTCATGATGAACCAAGAGCAATCCCAAACCGAACCAAGCCAACCCAAACCAAGAATAAACCAAGCCCAGGGAGGAAATTAAGCAAGAAAATCATGCAATACAAGAATAAATATGTACACGTACTCCAGAAATACGTAATACGAACCACAGGCATTACAGATATTATGTGTCTTGTTACGTCCCTCTGAGGACCTGGTTATCTCTCTAGGTGTGTGTTCTTGTCTTTCGCAGGTGCTCTAGCTCTATCTGTGACCATCTCTATTTCTTCGAGGATGATTGCGCTTAGATCGTCTTCGCTTCGCTAGCCAAAATTATTCTTTTGTATATCTTGTATTTGTTTTCATAGTTGGTAGTGGATTTGTCTCCGCCCAACCATATGTATCAATGACAATTCATTATCATTATATGACATCTTTTATTCTTATATTTCATGGATGAGATTAGATTACTCTTGGTTTACTGTATTTTACAGCTTATGTATTCATACGAGGTTTCCATATATTGGAGTATACTTTGTATGTATATAGCTGGCATGTCTATGTACCTAGTCCTACGTATTTTGGGACTGGGGTGTTACATGTTTTTGTGGTGGCCCATGCAGGTCGAGTTTGTCACTTCGGTTACGTAATTGTATCGATGTGAGCCTGCAACATAGGATTAGAATCTAGGAATCTCATCCATACAGCTTGACCTCTTCCCTTGGCTTCAAATTTCGAACTCTCGTTCGACTTCCTTGAATTGTATCTTTCTTGGTTCCTTTCTACCGTTGATTCTTATTTTCGTGCTTAGTGTCAACTAGGAAGATGACTACACTAGTATATGCTCATAGGTCAAACACATGGCTAGAATGGTTATATTGGCAATTGGAATACATTCAAGACTCTAATTGAGTTAAAAAGGCTTTTTAGTGTGATTTAATGATTAGTAATTGGTAAAGTAGGATATTACCACGGAAAGCTTTAACCTGGAGATTTCTAAATAGTAAACACCAGAGGATTTATAGAAATTCATACTTGGTTTAAGAAATTGATTGGATTTTTGAGTTGTGATATTTATGATTTATTGGGTTATAGCTATACACCTTTGAACAAATATAAAATTGATTTGCTTTTCGAGTTGTGATATTTACGAGTTTTGGGTGATAGAAATACATCTTTGAATAAATATAAAATTTATTTGATTTTCGAGTTTTGATGTTTATAATTTATTGTATTATAGTTATACACCTTTGAACAGTTATAAATTTGATTTTAAAATGATCTTAGCTTTTAAAAATGGCCATATGAATTATTTAAATTTGAGTTGTACAGTTTGAAATTTTTGTGTTTAGAAAATTTTAAATTTTAAGTGAAAGTAATGACGGTAAATTTTGGTTTAAAATATTTGAAAGTTATGAAAGCAATTTTTGAGAAATTTTTTATTTTAAATGGTGTTCTATGATTGAGGATTACAAATCTATTTAGATTTTTGGTAAAAAAAAAAGGATTTTGACTGATAAGATTATTTGAAATGTAGTTTAATGTGAGATTGCTAATATTAAAATTTTTGGGAGAATTTCGAAGGATGTGATGAAAAGTTATTTTGATTTATTAAAGGAAGTTACCATTTAGAAGTTGTTATTTTGTTGGAATAACTTAGCATGAATAGAAGTTAAAAAAATTGATGAGAGCATTGAGCTCAAATTTTTTAAATTGCTTTTAATATGCTAAGAGTTTTATTGTGAGTTATTTAAAAATTTTAGAGTGTTAAATTTTTGATTGATTGTGAAATTTTAATGGATTCGTAAATTATAAACTCTTGAGTTAAATAGTTGAATTTAAACGTTAATTTTGGAAAAGGTTAGTAGTAACGTGATAAAAATTTTGCTTTGAGATTTATGAGAGTGATTTAAATTTTTATGATGAATTTGAACGGCTTGGAGTGAATACAAATTCTGGTGGTTTATTTTTGAAAGTTTATTTTTGAAACTTTTGGAGGAAACTTGAGTTAAAATTTTAATGGTAGGCCATCAAGATAGCTCTAATAAGATAGATGTACTCCACACTAATTGCCATGTCACTTATGACCATGATAGAAGTATATACACAAGTGTTGTTAGTCATCTACCCAGCTATGTGGCTGTCACTACAACAAAAAACCCTTTTAATGACGCTCGACAAGGAGTTTTAATGACGGCTGATACATAAGCGTTATTAAGTTGAAAAATACCTTTTTCTATGACGGTTTGGGCTAATTCTGGGCTTTTTATAACGTTTATAAAATAAAGCGTTATTAATAGTTTAGAGCGGTGGAAAACTTGTAATAAACTTTCTGTAATATATTCCATCCCCCCTCCGATTTTACTCAGAAGAACTCTCATTCTCCTTCTGCCCCCTCTTCTCTCCTCTCCCCAAACCCTAAAATTTCCCATCTCCTCCTTTCAATCTCCCACAAACCCTAACTCTAGGTCTCACGAACCCTAAGCCCTAAGCTCCCAACCCCTCCTCCCACGAACCCTAAGCCCTAAGCTCCCAACCCCTCGCTCGTCGACGGAAGCGGCGGCGGCGGGAACGATGTGGTGGGTCGAGGTCGTCCAGGCGTTGTGGCTTCGGGTTCAGAAGATCGGGGAGGTCGGTGCTCATGATGAGTGGGACGACGCTCGGTCGAGAACATGAAGTGGAGTCGGAGGAGAGCTCGGGAAGACGTGGGCTCGGGATCCGGTCTGGGTTGTCCTCGGCACGGAGACACGTCGGCATCGACGCTGGATCACAAACCCCATCTGGGTATCTACTCCCTCTATTTCTTTCGGTCGGTTTTGATGGGAAATTAGGTTAATTTTTTCTTGTAGCTATTGGATTCTTGTGAATTTAGAAAGTTTATATTTTTTTATTGAAATGTAATTCTTGTGATTCTGATGGAAAATTAGGTTAATTTTCTTCTTGTAGCTAGGGGAGGCGGCAGTGGCGGAGCCCTTGGCGTCTCAAGCCGAAACGATCACCTATAAATTTGCTGCGGCCAGACTTCGATTTGAATTTATTTCTTCTACAGAAGAGATAATTTCTCTACGACAGCATTTTGCTCTTATTTATAGGGTTTTTTTTGTCTCAATTGTTGAGATTTGTTGCACTGTTGTAATTTCAATTATTTGTTCCTACTTTTTGCTGGATTTGACAGGATTATAAGAATAAATTGTTTTTGTCGGAAATCTTATTCAAGGTGTCCGCATCGGTCCGTATTGGATACTTATAGTCCGATACATACCGATACAATAAAATTTTACTGTGTATATACTTTTTCTTTTCCTGGAATATCGGATCAGACACCTCCAAGTCCGACCCCATCTGCCCAATATATCTTATATATGCTCACGGTACTACAGAGTATACGACAGCAATTGACATGTGGTCTGCTGGCTGTGTTTTAGCAGAGCTTCTCTTGGGGCAGGTATGCACGTCCTGGTAGTTTGAGCTAATTATAGGCCTGATTACAAGATCTTACATAATGTGTTAATTATGTTTACATTTTCTTATTCCTTTGTGTTGTATACGTTGCTGTCAACTTGGATGATTGTTATGATCGGGCTGATGAATTTAATTGCATTTGGAATCTATATTTAATTGTACAATATTGGCCTATGTTCTCTGAAGTTTAAAACTGAATAGTATTCTTTAAATTATTATTTTTTCTTCAAAATTATGCTACAGTAATTTCTAGTCTTTGAAGTACTATTCTGTGATTTTTGTTTTGATTTGATATTGATGGAGTTCACTCAAGAGAAGTCTGATAAACCTAAGTATAATTTACAAATATAAAAAGTGGTGTCACATTCATTGTTGTTTATGCTACAAATTTGTCCTGCCCGTATGAATCTGCAGTTAAGCATTTTGTCGTAGGACCTTGTATTATTTGATAATGTAACTTCTATCAACTTTGTTGAATGAGGTCCTAAAGTGGATATGGACTGTTATAAGATATATGCGAACCTGCCAGACGGAAATTGCAATTAAATCGAATAATAGACTGTCAGTTCATGTTTGTGTGCTGTGCTAAAAGCTATTAGCATGTGAGGCAAAATTTAGACATTGCTGCTTGAGAAGATCAACCTAGTTTGTTTTACTCATTTCTCTTGATATTTCATGATTAGATTTGATTTTTAGGCCTGACAATTATATGGACTGATTTGGTTTTCTCTTTTTCTCAGGATTTTACTGGTATTCCGGCTGTTGTTGATCTTTCATGATTATTGGTTATGTGGCCAAGTTTTGATGTGGACAATTTTGGTAGTTGTAAATATCTATATGTATTTAGATATTCTATTTTGATAATGTAATGAAGATGTTGATATGTACTCTATTTTGAGAAATGTAATAAAGATGGTGATATATAATGTTAACTTTTTGGAATTTAATATATACTGTGCAGTATAGAGCATTATAAATATGCTAATTTGAATAGTATAAAGTGTTATATATGTGCTGCATTGAGCCTATACATATTATCTATTCATGACGTTTTAAAATTGTTCTGAATTGTGCACTATATATTAACTATTCATAACGTTTTTATAGAAACTATTCATGACGGTTATTTTATGACGCTTTTAAAAAATATTTATAACACCCGTTTTCATAACGGTTGCTGTGAAAGAAAAAAAAACGTCATGGTTAGTCAATAATGACGGTTTTTAGCCGTCATTAAAAGGATTTTTTGTTGTAGTGTGTATTTCTACCTCGACTTACTCGACCTTCCTTCAATTTTAGATCTTTTAATTGCGACCTTCTAACCCATTTTGCAATTTGAATAATGATTTAATGGTTCCTTAACTGTATTCATCTAGGAGACTATCTTCTCTCCGGAATTGTGTTCCTAAATTATTTTTAGTGGATTCTTTAATTAATTTTATTTCATGCTTTAACTTGATCTTCTTTATTTTGTGCATTAATTGTCACCTCGTGAACTCCCACTTTCTATTTTTGATCTTCTGGCGTCCCCTACCGTGACTTGTATATTTGGAGTACAACACTACACTTTTCCTCCCAGCAAATTTCATATATAAGACCTAGACAAGCCCACCTTCCTGTAGACATATCATGTCCCACCAAAACCCATCTCCTTGTACTCTATTTCTTGATATGACCTTATGGTCAAAATGGCCAAACTATAATCTCTACCATGATACCGATATATTTTCGACCACGGATAGGGATTCAACCTCGACTCAATTCTTTCGACCCGATATGTGATTGTGTCCTACTAAATTCTTTAAATGCTTAAATTTGTACTTTATCTTGATTGCTTGACCCATTGTCCCATGATACTATTAGTTTAACACTTGTAAGTTGGGTAGAATACCTCACCACCTAACAAACCTTTTTACTCGTGAACCACATTAATAAGTTCACTTAGACTACAAATTCAGAGGACCCTACCTTATCTAGTCTACCAATCCATAAATGAAGAAACACTAGGACAACTGTATAGGCCCAAACTTCGGGCGAGCCTTGATTTTAAAAGATCTTAGACTATTTAAAATTCCCTTCATCAGTACCTCCCTTGCTCATATTTTGACTATTTCATGCTGCTAACGTAGCTTCAGTTTTGCAAGCTTATTTCGTTATCAAGCTTGATCATGACATATTTTATTGGGTGCACCCACTAACATATTATCTAATCAGAACCGGTGCATGATGGTCTGATCAACCAAATGCACTTTGGTTCGCTTATCACATATTATTCTACGTGGATGAAGACATAGTAAACTTGCCTTAGAGTCTCATCCGCGACAGTCTTGGCAATCCTCTTTTGAATTATTTTTGCCGCCTATGAACCCCGCAATTCGTACTAAATATAACACTGTCTTTGAAACCTTTGATGTTCTTGTCTTTTACTTATTTTGGAAAGATAAGGCACTGTACGTACTTGCTAATATAGACTCAAGGTATCATCTCTGGTTGCCCTATCAGTTATCTATACGCAAATGTAGATAGCCACCGACCGACTCAAGTGGCTGAATCTTCGCCTTTAACTACTCTTCATATTCCTCAACCCCATCTACCTTACGAATCCTAAATTTCGAGGACGAAATTCTTGTAAGTTGGGTAGGATGTAAAACCTCTATTTTTTTAAATTATATTTTTATTATTTTATTAGACTTAAAAATTAAAATTATACAATTTATGATTTTTTTTTGATGACCCGATTTGGCCAATTCAGCCCGAACAGGGCCCGAACAAAATTTAAGCCCATGTGAGCATATGGGGTGACTAAGATGGCCATGTAGGAACGTTTCATGTGTGTACAAATATTTTTAAATAATTTTGAGACTTGTTGAATATTTATCGACTTTTGGTACAAAATTTATGTTTTATTAATAAAATAATATTTTACAAGATGGTACAATTTTCTGGACCCATACATGGGTGAGTGGTAAAGTTCACCCATTGGGACGATTATTATTATTTTATTATAATTTAAGTTATTTTGTGGAGATTTAATAAACATGTTTTCCTATTTAAATATTATTACTATTTTGAGTTGATTTATTAAGGATTGAATTTATATATATGTAGATATGCTCAAATATATTAAATAATTGGATAGTTGAATTTTAAATGGTATTTGAATTTTAAATAAAGTTTTGGTGTATATATATATATATATATATATATATATATATATATATATATATATATATATATATATATATATATATATATATATTACATTTAAAAGTTTGAAAAGATAAGAAAGAAAGAAGAAAAGTATTGCATGGGGTGGTTGGCCCCACCACCTGGCCGACCACCCATACCAAACTAATTAGCTAGCAGCAATTGTGCCCCCCCCCTTTCAAAGAAATTAGCACCAGCAGCAGCATATAGGTTGGTGGCCGGCCCCTTGTATATATATATATATATATATATATATATATATATATATATATATATATATATATATTTTTATACATACATATATACATATATATATGTTATTAAAACCCTAAAAATTTGAATCTCTTCCTCCACCTTCCTTCCTCCTCTCTCCTCCACTCACCCCTCATCCCGGCGAGCACCTCCGCACCCAGCCACAGCAGCCCCGCGATAGCGGCGACGGAAACGACGACGACAACAACAACGAAAACAACAACAGATTCCCACTTTAAGGTATCCAACTTCTCCGTTTGATTTCCCTCTCGATTCTAGTCCGTTTTTAGATCCGTAAATTCATGTAGAAAGCCCACATGACCCTCTTCGAGATCCCCCAGGTGGATTTCAACATGGCCATCCAACTTGCTCGAAAAATCGAGACGAAGTTGGAGAAAAACCACTTTTCTGTAATATTAAAAACTGTTTTAAAACACCAACTTGTCGGCCACTTTTATTTCTGTACAATAGGAGTTTGTAGAAACTAATTAAAGGCAGTCAAAGACAACATAACCGAGATTGTAACGCACTTCCTGGATTCACTTTTCATCTAGTATGTAGAAAGTTACACGTTGTTAAAGTTTCACAAAAAATTGTAAATTCTGTTTTCAAAAAGTGGAAAAACACCCGATACGGCGTGCGTCCCGACAAACCGGACGACGTGGTCATGCACTATATGCATCGAAAGGCGTGTATGGATGTTGTCGACGTGTGGAAACTGACGGAACCCAATTTCGTTGCATGTGCGCGAAAAAATCAGTACGTATCCGTCGAGATACCCCGTATCGACCCTTTGCAAATTAAGTCACAACTTTGTGCACGCTCATCATATCACGATGAAACTCGCGCCATTGGACTCAAAATATTTTTCTGGTCCTGTGAGCCAAGTTTGGTCCGATTCTTAGATCGTTGATCGGGACGCTATTTTGGCGGGCCCACAATCCCACTCAACGGGTGATTTTGTGCACAGCCCACGGGAATCCAAAATTGGACATACCGTTGGGTTCGTCTCATCAAAAAAAATCTGTAGACATATAGTTTGACGACTTTAGAGACCGTAGATATTGGCACACATTTCGGTGCAAAGTGGGTCCAACGGCGACATCGTTTTGACCCGAAATTACGAAATTGCCCCTGTTCCAAAATTTAACTTTTGGGTAGGCGTTTCCTAGGCATATCTTTTATTCCAAACTCGTTCGTGATGTTTGTTTCAGCATCCGGATCTTCTTGTGGATTTTGACTTTTTGTTGACGATTCTGATTGTTGGATTTTGCTGGTTCTCGCACCACCCTCAGGCAAGACACCTTGCCATTTGCTGTTTAATTATTTTAGCTCATATTTTATGCATTATTCATTATTTTCTTTATGCAAAATAAACTGTGATACATGGCATAACCTGTTAGAACTTACTGTTCATTTATATTCTCCTGCTATGTATTATTTTTCTTACACATTAAACCTAGATTTAAGGGACCACCTTGTGTGTTGCATACATAGGCCTTGACACATTTATACCACGTTATTGTGAGTCGTATATAGGACTCGAACATGCGTGATTGGCTGGCCACCAGTACGTATAAGCCGTGCGTTAGGAAATAACTGCTATTAGAATTGCATGCTAGAAGACTTAGCAGTTATGAGTTGGCATTGGGCGGGGAGAACATGATTGGAAGTTGACTACCACCCTATCTATCGTAGACTCGCTCGCTACTGAGGAACAGTAGGTAGACTATATGCTATAGACTCGCTCGATACTGATGAATAGTATATGATGTTGTGACTCGCTACTGAGGTACTGTATTGGTATTTTCTTGACTTGACCCGGTAGTCATGCGACCATGAACTGTTCTTAAAACTGCATTCACTTAGATTTGGTTAGGCACCCTTATCCGTTAGGTATGAGTACTCTTGGTTTGGGTACTTGTATCTGACCGTGGCTTGGAACAATAACTTGTCGCGGATTAGTTCGCCACATCTTGTCCTTGTTTGGTTGTAGGTGTGACTTACTACTTCGATGAGAAGGTATTGAACCTTGTTGGGGTCCGAATACTATATTGGATTCATAGCATGGAATGATACGTCACCATGAATTAGTTTACCATCTCCTGTCCTTGTTTGGTTGGGGGGATGGTACGCTAGTTCAATTGGTACGTATTGGACCATGTCATAATTCAATTGACTTATTTATTTGAGCAATATTTATTCAGTTTATATGGCATGATATTATGTGTCTTGTTACGTCCCTCTGAGGACCTGGTTATCTCCCCAGGTGTGTGTTCTTGTCTTTCGCAGGTGCTCTAGCTCTAGCTGTGACCATCTCAATTTCTTCGAAGATGATTGCGCTTAGATCGTCATCGCTTCGCTAGTCAAAATTATTCTTTTGTATATCTTGTATTTCTTTTCATAGTTGGTAGTGGATTTGTCTCCGTCCAACCATATGTATCAATGATAATTCATTATCATTATATGACATCTTTTATTCTTATATTTCGTGGATGAGATTAGATTACTCTTGGTTTACTGCATTTTACAGCTTATGTATTCATACGAGATTTCCACATATTGGAGTATACTTCGTATGTATACAGCTGGCATGTCTATGTACCTAGTCTTACGTATTTTGGGACTGGAGTGTTACATATTTTATAACAGCACAGCCAGAGTTGTTAGCAGATTTTCAGAAGATGGGTATTGAAGTTATTCTTCCTACCAATATGGCATTGATGGCCAGTATGCAAGTTCAGTCCAGTATAGTTGAGAGGATTAAGTTAGCTCAGTCAGCGGATTCTAAGCTTCAACGGCTTAGGGCAGAATGTGTAGCAGTACGGAGGGCAGAGTTATGTAACCATGAGGATGGTACACTTCGACACGGAAGGCGTCTTTGTGTATCCAGTGGTGATATCAGAGATGAGATCATGGCAGAGGCTCACAGTTCTCAGTATTTGATTCATCCCGGCGGTACGAAGATGTATCGTGATATCCGTCAGCATTTTTGGTGGAATGGCATGAAGAGGAAGATAGCCCGATTTGTCTCTCGTTGTTTAGTTTTCCAACAAGTTAAAGCCAAACATCAGAGACCAGCTGGACTTCTTCAACCTTTACCGATTCCAGAATGGAAATGGAAGCACATTACCATAGATTTTGTAACCGGGTTGCCTAAATCCCCAGCTGGAAGAGATACTATATGGGTTATAGTTGACAGACTCACCAAGGTAGCTCATTTTATCCCTTTCAGAATTGGCCAGTCGACGGATCAGCTAGCAGAGATGTACCTCAAGCAGATTGTCAGATTGCACAGAGTACCAATCAGTATTGTAGCCGACAGAGATTCGAGATTTACGTCGCACTTTTGGCAGAATCTTCAGAAGAGCTTGGGGACTCGTCTCAAGTTCAGTTCAGCTTATCATCCGCAGGCAGATGGTCAGTCAGAACGCACGATCCAAACTCTTGAAGATATGTTGTGGTCATGTATACTCGACTTTGGTGGTTCATAGAAAGAGCACCTACATCTCATGGAGTTCTCCTATAACAACAGTTTCCAGACCAGTATCCAAATGGCGTCCTTTGAAGCCTTGTACGGCAGAAAGTACAGATCTCCATTATTATGGGATGATGTAGGCGAGAGACAGATGCTTGGTCCAGACATGATCACGCAGACTATTGAGGTGGTCAGACAAGTCGGAGATCATCTTCGAGTTGCACAAGATCGCTAGCGTCATTGGGTCGATTTCCATCGGCGTCCCCTTGAATTTTCTATCGACGACCATGTATTCCTTAGGATCTCGCCTCCCGTGGCGTCATTCTTTTTGGCATACGAGGAAAGCTTAGTCCTAAGTATATAGGGACATTCGGCATTCTAGAGCGAGTAGGTAATGTGTCCTATCATCTCGCTCTTCCACCTTCGTTACGTGAGGTACATGGTGTCTTCCATGTATCCCAATTACGACGGATCCGAGTCATGTCCTTGATCATTCAGAATTGGTTGTTGGTACCAACCTTTCATATGAGGGAAGACCTGTATCCATATTGGACCGGATAGAGAAGATACTCAAGAATAAGACTATTAGTTTAGTCCGTATTGCTTGGGGTCATCACTCTTTGGGTAAGTCAACATGGGAGCGTGAGGATGATATCCGATCGTGATATCTACACCTGTTTGACTCGTAAGGTATAATATATTCCTTATGCCTTATGTTTTTTAAATCCTTGATTGCATGAATGATTGTTTGATTAACTGCTAGCCATAGATTGCTCGTGATTAGTATAGCTTGCCCTGACATCTCTAGCCTCTTGATTAAATTCTGAAGATGGAATTCTTTTAAGGTTGGTAGAGTTGTCATCCCCGTTTTCTGTTGTCCGTATTTCTAATATACGTATACGGAATCCAGACACATATTTTTTACTTCTCTTGTCTTGCTAGCTAATTTTGGTTTAATCTTGCTTAGGTTCATCATGGCATATCATGGTTTGACTTGGTTCATTTTGGTTTGGCTTGGTTTATTCCCTTTGGTTTAACATGATAAACCCCCTCCCATTTAAAGCCCACCAACCCTCTCTCTCTCTCTCTCTCTCTCTCTCCTCCATTACTTCTTCTTCTTCTTCTTCCTCCTCTTTCATTAATTTCTACACCCTCCAAGCTTAGGCAAGTGCAACTTGCTTCATGAAGGAACCCTCCATTTTATTGTTCTAATCTCTTATATCCAACATTCTAAGCTACTTTAGTTCTTGTCATTTTATATTTTCATGTATATATTTTTGTAGATCTAACTATGCACCATTTTGTGGTTTTCTTGGGTTTTGATCTACTAAACCATCTTGTTTTAAAAAACTAAGAGTTCCATGTGGTAGAGAATTTAATTTTACACAACTATGGCTTTTGAAAAGTTAGATTTCATTGTATTTTGACCAAGTTATGACCTTGAGAAGTTCATGGGTTCTATGAACACAAGTTCTCGGGTTGGGGAAGAAGCACAGTGCTGGGGCGCATAGACATTGATATGCTTCCATTACACGCTTCCTGGGGAGCATAGTTTTTTATGTGCCCAAGTCCGCCTTACTCTCTTGTCACCCTCATTTCCCGTATTTTGTATTTTGTCGTATTTTGATTTTTGCGTATATTTTAAATCTTGCCTAGCTGCGGTATTTCGATATTTCTCGTATTTTTCTTATTCGGATTTTTGGTGTGGTTTAATATGACTTGGTTTGGTTTGTAGGAATGGGAACACCTTTAGCTATCTTGTACCCTCAAGAACACCACAACAACCCCTATTAAAATCCCACCAACTTTTCTCTCTCCCCATAACTTCCATTTATTTCTTCTTCTTCTTCCTCCTACCACCACCAACATCCCCACCATACGCAAGTTGCACCTTGCCATTTAATGAGGACCCATTTTTATTTTAATATTTAGTTAGACTAGAGCTCTAGGACCAATGTTAGAGCTTGGCATTTTGGGTTTTGAAGCTTGGATTTCCCTAGATCTAGACTTTGTTCATTTTTGGATTTCTTTAGATTTGATCTATTAAACTTGAATTTTGGTTGGTTTTATTGTTCCCATGTTGTAGAGGGTGGAATTTTACCCAAGTTAGAGCCTTGGAAGTCCGGATTTGGAGCTTGGATGGCCGACTTATGGTGTTCCAAAGTTTTGGAACCCATGGGTTCTTCTCCTCGGCTTGAGGAGGAAGACGACCTCCAGGCGCGCCTCCTTGGCCGATCGCGCCTACTTTCCTGGCCGCGCGCTGTTTAGCTCTGCGCGCCTCCTTGGCCGATCGCGCCTACTTTCCTGGCCGCGCGCTGTTTAGCGCTGCGCGCCTCCTTGGCCGATCGCGCCTACCTTCCTGGCCGGGCGCTCTTTAGCGCTGCGCGTCTCTTTTGGCCGCGCGCTGTTTAGCGCTGCGCGCCTCCTTGCGGGCCACGCTGTTTAGCGCCTGGTCCGATTGCGCCTGCTCCCCTGACTAGGCGCACTTTAGCGCGTAGTTACCTAGGCGCACTTTGACTCTTGGATCCTAGGCGCACCTTGCTGGCTCGACCCAGGCTCACTCTAGTGCACCCTGACTAGGCGCGTTTCACTGGTCAGCGGCCAGGCGCACCTTGTTGGTTTCGACTTAGGCGCACTTCAGTGCACCTCATCCCAGGCGCGCTCTAGTGTGCTGCTACCCGGCGCACTCTAGTGTGCTTGTTCCCTGGCACACCCTAGTTCACCTACACCCTAGTGCCTTAGGGCCTGCTTTATAACTTGGTTTTCTTTGATATGATTGGAGCTTTTGAGATTTTGATTGCTCACATGCACAACTTGACTTGGTCTGACACGTCTTGACACTATTTTCTATGATTTGGCATGGTTTGGCCTGCAGCTAGTTTTCTCCTATCTGTTGAATATCTTGTTAATAACTGGGACCGGTAACTTGATAACTCGGCTTGACTTGATAGTGGCCCGCGGTGGCGCGCTCCCGACTTGGCATGACTTGATAAAACTTGACTTGACTTGGTATGACTTGGCTTCACTTGTTAGTGGCCCGTGGTGGCGCACTCTTGACTCGACTTGACTTGTCTTGACACCGTGGGTGTACTACCTGTTGCTCTGTGCAAATCACTTGTCTTGTCTTGCATCATGTCTAAGGAGTGACTCCCTGGGTACCACGGCCAGGGACTCTCACTAAAATTGGACTAGGTAATGAGTAGACCAAATTAGGACATGGAGAATTCCCGGTCACAGGCAGTCTCGTTATCTGGAGGCATTAATGGACTTGTAGCTTGCCGACGAGTAGAGCACATTTCCAGCACACTGTCATGTGTTGCACCCTCTAAGTCACCTAAGGGTACATTTGTCTCCCGGGCAATGTACCCACCTATAACTCTCAACCGCGGAAGGATAACTGGATGGTCTGCAGGGCTTGGGACTGGGAGTTTCTCACCTGCATCTTGTTAGTAATTAGGCTTGTGATAACCCTAGTTAGTTAAAGTAGTAAGCCGTAGTACTTGCTTGGCCGTTGTGAAATGGATGTTGTCCAGCCTTGTCTAAGTCTTGTCTAGCCCCTGTACCTGGGACTCTTGGTCATGATTGTTTTACTTATCTCTAACGATAAATGTGTAGAGACAGTGAGCTATTCAGGCGAAGGGGTACAATCCCGGTCCTTGTTTGGTTAAGGATTGTAACCTGGCTCCCGGAATGGTTCCACGTCCCTAGTCATTTATCGCTCTGTGTACTTTTACTACTTGTACTTTCTTTTATTCTTTATGTTCTGATATGCTGGCTTTTGTTCTTATTTGTGGCCTCCTTTGTGGCACTTGCTCTTTCTGGGGTTTGACCCAGCTGGTTTTGTGTGGCCAGATTTCGGAACAGCTCCCGAGGATCTACCAAGCTTCCAGCCCAATGGTGAACACTAGACGGAACCCGGGCTACGAGTGGGTCTTCCCTTTTTGTTTCACCCACTCATATGTAAATTTATTCTTTTGAGGCGTTTGCCGACGAGCACCTGTTAGCTCGATGCACATTTACTTACTGTCTGCCTACGGGCTGTAACATGATTAACAAATCCTAGGGTTGATCATGTATGACTGAACTCTTGCTAGTCCTATCATTTTGTACGACTAGCTTCATGATCATCCAATATGTAATATTTGGGACGCCTTATATATATATATTTGATGCTCTAACATCTTGTAACTCTGTTAATTGCTTGAGATTGAGACAATAGGCTTGACCTTAAGAGACTGCTGGCTTGTAGTAAACCCTCATATCTAGACAGCCGTGACCGTATAGTTGAGATGTATTCTATTTCAATATACGTAGCTGGCTGTGTCTGCCCCCGCTCTCCAGTATTCTGGTTCTGGGGCGTGATACGGTTTAAGTGGTGGCCCATGCAGGTCTTGGCATTCAAGAAATGTGAGGGTTTACCAAATAGATGTCTCAATCAATATTCGCCCTTGATCTCTGCTCGTATCTTCAAATCCCTGAGATTATTGACCTGATCATATTGCTTGTATAATTGATCTGTCCTGGTCCTTTCCTTATTGTTCCCTATGTCATCTTCTTCAGCGGCATTACTCCCGGACCTGCCAACCAGCCAGAGGAAGCTCGACAAGCACTCCAGCGCCAGGAAGATCAAGCTCAGCACTCTGGAGTAGCCTCTCGAGTTATGCCTTCCGGAGGCCCGGAACCTCCAGTTCAGGCAGTTCCGCCCGTTCAACCAGCTAGACAGGATGAGGGGCCTTTGGTAGGGCTTATCAGAGAACTGCTTGCATCCCAAGATCGTCGAGGTGACGCCTTGCACCAGGAGGTTCATGATGCACTAAACCGAGGAGGTCCCCAAGGAAATCAGGCGGCCAACAGTTTCAAGAGATTGAACCCTCCTTTCTTCGACGGCACCGAGGATGCGGTTGCCGCGGACGCATGGCTTCAGGATACTGAGGTGGTCCTGGAAGCAGCTAGGACACCTGAAAATGAGAAGGTGGCGGTGGTACGTCTACAGTTGTTAGACTTGGCTCGCGATTGGTGGGCAGCTCAGGCCATGGGATTAGCAACACCAGTCACTTGGGCGACGTTCAGAGAGAGATTCCAGACAAAGTACTTCGATGCGGTGGTACGGTACGACCTGCAGACCAGATTCACCAACTTGAAGCAAGGAGGCAGGACGGTCGATGGCTATGCGACCGAGTTTTCTAGGCTGAGTAGGTTCGCCCCCACCTTGGTGGCAACCGAGTTCGATAGGGCTCAGCGGTTCCAGCAAGGACTGCATTTGGAGATATTATTGGCTGTGGAACAGTTCGAGCACCAGACGTTCGATGCACTATTGAAAGCAGCAAGGAGGCATGAGTATACCTCCCGGAGAATTGTGGACAGGACCGGAGGCAGGAAGCGGTCCCACAACCAGATGCACCAATCTTCAGCTCCAGCCCCGGCAGCTAGGGGTATAACCATTGGAACTCCGAGGCGGGCGGCCTCAGTGACGTCGGTTCAGTATTCGACCCCGACGTACCCGCAGCAGCAGAAGCAAAAGCAGTCTTCCGCGGTGGGATGTTCTCATTACGGGAAGCCGGGCCATGTAGTGGCAGAGTATCGTAGGGCACGAGGATTGTGCCTGGCTTGTGGAGGAGCAGACCACCAGATAGGGACCTGCCCGAATAGGGGAGGTCCATCATCATCCAACCTTTCTAGTTCTTCGGTGAGGGGACCAGCCCCAGCTCCAGTCCAGCAGCAGCAGCAACAGCAGTACCCGAGGCCATTGGCGCCCCAGGCCCAGGCCTTTCAGCAGCAGAACCAGCAGCAATTCACCCAGGCTCCGGCACAGAACCGACAGAGGGGTTTCCAGCAGAGGGGACCCGCAGCTAGAGGTCAGGCTATGATGATGACCATGGAAGAAGAAGTTGCACCAGGTGAGGTAGTGGCAGGTACTATTCTCGTCAACACCTTTCCAGCATCTGTATTATTTGATTCTGGTGCATCGCATTCATTCATGTCTGCACGATTCGCGACACGGATAGGGTTGGAGCCCGAGTCATTATCAGTGAGGCTCAATATACTTACTGGTAATGGTCTTGTGGGAGTAGATCGAGTGTTCTCCTCGTATCGGATCGTAGTTAGCGGTAGAGAGTTCCCCGCTAGATTCATAGAATTCCCTATGGCAGACTATGATGTAGTCCTAGGCATGGATTGGTTGAGGAACCATTATGCTAGGATAGACTGCCATGTTGGCAGAGTTGTCTTTAGTATTCCTGGAGAGCCAGAGTTTTCATTTTCCAGAGGCACAGTAGAGCCATCTCCTCCAGTATTGCGGATGGCAGTAGCAGCAGTGCAGTTGCCCCGGATAGTTGAAGAGTTTCCAGATGTCTTCCCAGAGGAACTTCCAGGGATGCCACCAGAGCGGGAGATCGAGTTCACCATTGACTTGATTCCCGGGACAGCACCAGTATCAGAGCGAGTCTACAGAATGGCACCTTCAGAGTTGGAGATTTTGTACAAGATGATTGAAGAACTCAGGACCAAAGGATTCATTCGTGCAAGTGGATCGCCTTGGGGAGCCCCGATGCTTCTTATGAAAAAGAAGGATGGTACGTCCAGGCTATGTGTTGATTATCGTACCTTGAACTCAGTGACAATCAAGAACAGATACCCTCTTCCAAGGATAGATGACTTATTTGATCAACTCAAAGGGGCTTCAGTTTTCTCGAAGATAGACTTGCGGTCAGGATACCACCAGATCAGAGTTAGAGAGCAGGACATCCCGAAGACGGCGTTCAGATCTAGGTACGGGCATTGGGAGTTTCTAGTTATGCCCTTTGGAGCGACCAATGCGCCGGCGGTGTTCATGGATCTCATGAACCGTATTTTCATGCCTTACTTGGATCAGTTTGTGATAGTATTCCTTGATGACATCCTGGTCTACAGCAAGAGTGAGGCGGAGCATGAACAGCATCTCCGTGTGGTTCTTCAGATTCTCAGAGAGCACCAGTTGTACGCCAAGTTCAGTAAATGCGAGTTCTGGCTCGATCGCATTTCATACTTGGGTCACATCATTACCCGAGGAGGAGTGGAAGTGGATCCCCAGAAGATTGTGGCTATCGAGGCATGGCCAGTACCCAGCTCAGTGGCAGAAGTTCGCAGCTTTCTTGGATTGGCCGGCTACTACCGGCGGTTCGTCTCTGATTTTGCAAGGATTTCAGTGCCGATGACCCAGTTGACCCGCAAGGATGTGCCGTTCGTTTGGACAGCAGAATATCAGGAATCATTTGAGAAATTGAAGCGAGGTTTGATAACGGCTCCCATTCTCACCCTTCCAGATGGGACCGGAGGATTCACAGTTTATTGCGACGCTTCAGGCAGAGGATTGGGATGTGTTTTGATGCAGCATGGGAAGGTAATTGCTTATGCGTCACGTCAACTCCGTGATCATGAGAAGAATTACCCGACCCACGACTTGGAGCTAGCAGCAGAAGTGTTTGCACTTAAGTTGTGGAGGCACTACTTGTACGGAGACAGAGTGGAGATATTTACTGATCACAAGAGCCTGAAGTATGTTTTCACCCAGAAGAATCTTAATATACGGCAGAGAAGATGGCTCGAGCTACTTGTGGACTATGATGTGGACTTGCAGTATCACCCAGGGAAGGCCAACGTGGTAGCAGATGCATTGAGCCGGAGAGCCGGAGTCTACCTTCTAACAGCGCAACCAGAGCTCTTGGCAGATCTTCAGAAGATGGGAATTGAAGTGATTCTCCCTTCCAATGTGGTCTTGATGGCCAGCCTACAGATACAGTCCGCCATAGTTGAAAGGATCCGGACAGCACAATTAACAGATTCCAAGATTCAGCGGCTCAGAGCAGAGTGCGAGGCAGGGAGAAGGCCAGAGTTATGTATTCATGAGGATGGTACACTTCGACACGGTACGCGTCTTTGTGTACCCAGTGGAGATATCAGACAGGAAGTCATGGCAGAGGCTCACAGTTCGCAGTATTCCATTCACCCAGGCGGCACGAAGATGTACAGAGATATTCGTCAGCACTTTTGGTGGAATGGTATGAAGAGGGAGATAGCCTGGTATGTCTCTCGATGTTTGGTTTGCCAACAAGTCAAGGCTGAACATCAGAGGCCGGCTGGACTTCTTCAACCTTTACCGATCCCAGAATGGAAATGGGAGCACATAACCATGGATTTCGTGACTGGGTTACCCAGATCTCCGGCAGGCAGAGATGCTATTTGGGTCATTGTAGACAGGCTTACCAAGGTGGCACACTTTCTTTCCTTTAGAGTTGGACAGTCGACGGCGCAGCTAGCAGAGATGTATCTCAGGCAGATCGTCCGACTTCACGGAGTGCCAGTCAGCATAGTATCAGACAGGGATACGAGATTCACATCACACTTCTGGCACAGTCTTCATCAAAGTTTGGGGACTCGTCTTAAGTTCAGCTCAGCGTATCATCCGCAGACAGATGGGCAGTCAGAGCGTACTATACAAACTCTCGAAGATATGTTGCGGTCATGTACTCTTGACTTCGGTGGTTCGTGGGAGGATCACCTGTACTTGGTGGAATTCTCGTACAACAATAGTTTCCAGGCCAGTATCCAGATGGCACCCTTCGAGGCTCTGTATGGCAGGAAATGCAGATCTCCGTTAGCATGGGACGATATCGGAGAGAGGCAGATGCTCGGTCCGGAACTGATTTCTCAGACGGTTGAAGTGGTCAGAAGAATCAGAGATCACCTCCGAGTTGCTCAGGATCGCCAGCGCCATTGGGCCGATGCTCATCGGCGTCCCTTAGAATTTGCTGTCGGCGACCATGTATTCCTTAGGATCTCGCCTACCCGCGGCGTCATTCGTTTTGGCGTACGGGGAAAGCTTAGTCCTAGGTATATAGGGCCGTTCGATATTCTGGAGCGAGTAGGCGATGTGTCCTATCGTCTCGCTCTTCCGCCGTCGTTAAGTGAGGTACATGATGTATTCCATGTGTCCCAGTTACGACGGTATATTCCGGACCCGAGCCATATCCTAGATCATTCGGAATTGGTTGTTGGTACCAACCTTTCGTATGAGGAGAGGCCCGTGTCTATTTTGGACCGGAGGGAAAAGATACTCAAGAACAAGACTATTAAATTGGTCCGTGTTGCTTGGGGTCATCACTCTCTAGGTGAGTCAACGTGGGAGCGTGAGGACGACATCCGATCGCGATATCCCTATCTGTTTGACTCGTGAGGTATAATGTCTTTCTTATGCCTTACGCTTTCCCTTCCTTGCTTGCATTGCATGATTGTATGATTGAACTGCTTAGTGTAGCTTACCTGTGATTAGTGTAACTTGTCGTGGCAATCTCTAGCTCCTTGATTAAATTCCGAGGACGGAATTCTTTTAAGGTGGGTAGAGTTGTCACCCTCATTTCCCGTATTTCGTATTTTGCCGTATTTTGATTTTTGCGTATATTTTAAATCTTGCCTAGCTGCGGTATTTCGATATTTCTCGTATTTTTCTTATTCGGATTTTCGGTGTGGTTTAATATGACTTGGTTTGGTTTGTAGGAATGGGAACACCTTTAGCTATCTTGCACCCTCAAGAACACCACAACAACCCCCATTAAAATCCCACCAACTTTTCTCTCTCCCCATAACTTCCATTTATTTCTTCTTCTTCTTCCTCCTACCACCACCAACATCCCCACCATAGGCAAGTTGCACCTTGCCATTTAATGAGGACCCATTTTTATTTTGATATTTAGTTAGACTAGAGCTCTAGGACCAATGTTAGAGCTTGGCATTTTGGGTTTTGAAGCTTGGATTTTCCTAGATCTAGACTTTGTTCATTTTCGGATTTCTTTAGATTTGATCTATTAAACTTGAATTTTGGTTGGTTTTATTGTTCCCATGTTGTAGAGGGTGGAATTTTACCCAAGTTAGAGCCTTGGAAGTCCGGATTTGGAGCTTGGATGGCCGACTTATGGTGTTCCAAAGTTTTGGAACCCATGGGTTCTTCTCCTCGGCTTGAGGAGGAAGACGACCTCCAGGCGCGCCTCCTTGGCCGATCGCGCCTACTTTCCTGGCCGCGCGCTGTTTAGCGCTGCGCGCCTCCTTGGCCGATCGCGCCTACTTTCCTGGCCGCGCGCTGTTTAGCGCTGCGCGCCTCCTAGGCCGATCGCGCCTACCTTCCTGGCCGGGCGCTCTTTAGCGCTGCGCGTCTCTTTTGGCCGCGCGCTGTTTAGCGCTGCGCGCCTCCTTGCAGGCCACGCTGTTTAGCGCCTGGTCCGATTGCGCCTGCTCCCCTGACTAGGCGCACTTTAGCGCGTAGTTACCTAGGCGCACTTTGACTCTTGGATCCTAGGCGCACCTTGCTGGCTCGACCCAGGCTCACTCTAGTGCACCCTGACTAGGCGCGTTTCACTGGTCAGCGGCCATGCGCACCTTGTTGGTTTCGACTTAGGCGCACTTCAGTGCACCTCATCCCAGGCGCGCTCTAGTGTGCTGCTACCAGGCGCACTCTAGTGTGCTTGTTCCCTGGCACACCCTAGTTCACCTACACCCTAGTGCCTTAGTGCCTGCTTTATAACTTGGTTTTCTTTGATATGATTGGAGCTTTTGAGATTTTGATTGCTCACATGCACAACTTGACTTGGTCTGACACGTCTTGACACTATTTTTTATGATTTGGCATGGTTTGGCCTGCAGCTAGTTTTCTCCTATCTGTTGAATATCTTGTTAATAACTGGGACCGGTAACTTGATAACTCGGCTTGACTTGATAGTGGCCCGCGGTGGCGCGCTCCCGACTTGGCATGACTTGATAAAACTTGACTTGACTTGGTATGACTTGGCTTTACTTGTTAGTGGCCCGTGGTGGCGCACTCTTGACTCGACTTGACTTGTCTTGACACCGTGGGTGTACTACCTGTTGCTCTGTGCAAATCACTTGTCTTGTCTTGCATCATGTCTAAGGAGTGACTCCCTGGGTACCACGGCCAGGGACTCTCACTAAAATTGGACTAGGTAATGAGTAGACCAAATTAGGACATGGAGAATTCCCGGTCACAGGCAGTCTCGTTATCTGGAGGCATTAATGGACTTGTAGCTTGCCGACGAGTAGAGCACATTTCCAGCACACTGTCATGTGTTGCACCCTCTAAGTCACCTAAGGGTACATTTGTCTCCCGGGCAATGTACCCACCTATAACTCTCAACCGCGGAAGGATAACTGGATGGTCTGCAGGGCTTGGGACTGGGAGTTTCTCACCTGCATCTTGTTAGTAATTAGGCTTGTGATAACCCTAGTTAGTTAAAGTAGTAAGCCGTAGTACTTGCTTGGCCGTTGTGAAATGGATGTTGTCCAGCCTTGTCTAAGTCTTGTCTAGCCCCTGTACCTGGGACTCTTGGTCATGATTGTTTTACTTATCTCTAACGATAAATGTGTAGAGACAGTGAGCTATTCAGGCGAAGGGGTACAATCCCGGTCCTTGTTTGGTTAAGGATTGTAACCTGGCTCCCGGAATGGTTCCACGTCCCTAGTCATTTATCGCTCTGTGTACTTTTACTACTTGTACTTTCTTTTATTCTTTATGTTCTGATATGCTGGCTTTTGTTCTTATTTGTGGCCTCCTTTGTGGCACTTGCTCTTTCTGGGGTTTGACCCAGCTGATTTTGTGTGGCCAGATTTCGGAGCAACTCCCGAGGATCTACCAAGCTTCCAGCCCAATGGTGAACACTAGACGGAACCCGGGCTACGAGTGGGTCTTCCCTTTTTGTTTCACCCACTCATATGTAAATTTATTCTTTTGAGGCGTTTGCCGACGAGCACCTGTTAGCTCGATGCACATTTACTTACTGTCTGCCTACGGGCTGTAACATGATTAACAAATCCTAGGGTTGATCATGTATGACTGAACTCTTGCTAGTCCTATCATTTTGTACGACTAGCTTCATGATCATCCAATATGTAATATTTGGGACGCCTTATATATATATATTTGATGCTCTAACATCTTGTAACTCTGTTAATTGCTTGAGATTGAGACAATAGGCTTGACCTTAAGAGACTGCTGGCTTGTAGTAAACCCTCATATCTAGACAGCCGTGACCGTATAGTTGAGATGTATTCTATTTCAATATACGTAGCTGGCTGTGTCTGCCCCCGCTCTCCAGTATTCTGGTTCTGGGGCGTGACATCTCTCTAGTGGGTGCATAGCCCCAAGACCCTCCCTGGTTTAGGCGCATAACTTTGCATGCACACAAGTGCCCCATGTCTCCTTCCTTGGGCGCATAGACCCTGTCAGCGCACTTGTCATTGAGTGAGTCTCTTGGCTTCCTCCAAGACACCCTGACTCCACCCATTTGGGAGCATATATTCAGGCGCATGTATATGGGCGCATAGCTTAGGTGTATGCCTTCCCAAACCATTCTCTCTCCATGATACACCCTGTCTCACTCATATATGTGGGCGCATAGACCTTACCCCCCTGCCTTACTCATATATGTGGGCACATAGACCTTACCCTCCTGCCTCACTCATGCATGTGGGCGTATGCCCTTCGGCGCATGCCACTATCAGCATCTGTATTTGGGTGCATGCTCTTCATGACACCCCATTGACCACTTTGTGACACCCTTTGCAAATGTCCATATAGTCCTCATGATCCTTAGTCTAAATTGTGTCCTTGTTTGTACTCTTACTTGATTAGTCCTATAATATTATTTTCTGTGTTGTAGATGTACTCTGAGCTTTAAACACAATCTTAGTGTGGCACGTACACTCTCTAACCACTCCTTGACAGTGGCCCGCTGTGGTGCACTTTTATGAACATGACATGACATTATGACTTTACATGATAACTCTTGATAGTGATCCGTCGCGGTGCACTCTTGACAAGTCATTTGACATGATGATTCTTGATGGTGGTCCGTTGTGGCGCACCATTGACAAGTAATCTTGATAAGTAACCTAATATGATAACTTTGATATGCTGTTGCGATGGCTATCTTGACTTGCTAAGTAACTCTTGCCTTGACACCGTGGGTGTTTGTGCTTGTATAAGCTACATGTCTCGTCTTGCATCATGTCTAGGACCTGAATTCCTGGCTTCCACGGTCAGGGATTCGTACTGAATCTGACTAGGATAATGACTAGATTAATCAAATAGTCCATGAAGAGATTCCCAGCTACAGGCAGTCTCGTTATCTGGGCGCTTTAATTAGACTTGTAGCCTGCCATCGAGTAGGAAACATTTTCAGCACACTGTCATGTGTTGCACCTCTAAGTCACCTAATCCAACTCTCTCAACTTGTGACCGAATAACCTGGATTAAGACTGTAGGGCTTGTGGCTGTTGGAACATCTCGATGCATATTGTTAGTAACTAAGCTTGTGATAACCCTAGTTAGTTAAAGTATCAAGTCGTACTCATTGTTTGGCTGTGATTTATGGATGGAGTCCCGTCTGGTCTTGCCTAGACAAGACTAGTACATGATTATTTCAGCACATTACTGTTTTACTTTACATATTCGATAATTAGTTAGAGACTAAGTTCTGTTCTGGTGAAGGCTTACAACCTCGGTCCTTGTTTGGTTTACGGGTTGTAACTTGGTTACTAGAATAGTCCTTTAGTTATCTTATCGCTTATCGCTTTGTTCCTCTAACTCATGTCTTTCGTTATCTTTATGACTTTACGTGCTAATATGCTGGTTTTAGTTCCTAAGTGAAGCCTCTCTTGTGGCACTTGCTCTTTCTGGGGTCTGACCCAGCAAGTTTTGTATGGCCAGATTTCGGAGTAGTACCCGAGGATCTTCCAGCCTTCCAGCCAGATGGTAAATACTAGGCGCAACCCGGGCAACGAGTGGGTTTTATTTTGCTCTCCCACTCTATTGTAAATTATTCTTTTGAGGCGTTTAGCCGCCGAACAAGTGTTAGCTCGTGCTAAATATACATTCTTCACTACAGGAAAAGTGTCTTTTTACGACGCGCAATACGCGCCGTAAATCACTTTAGATGGCACGCACATGCACGCCGTATTAACCCACTCCGTGAAAAGATGGTGGTTTAGACAGCATATTGTGTGCGTCGTCTAAACCCTAGTTGTGTGTCGTCTATACGCTTCTACGACGTTCTTTATGTGTCGTGCAAAGTCTATTATGGGATGCAACCGTGTGTCATTATTATTCGCAATAACGACATTCGCATGCACGTCGTAAATTATATATAACGACATTCGCATGCACGCCTTAAAGTCTCTTGAATTTGTTTTTAAAAAAAATAAATCATAATTTCTGTACAATCAATTTTACTTGACAAAAATCAGCAAAAAATATAATATGCACAACAATTAAGTCTTCCAAATAAAATTTAGAAGAATTCCTGTTCACCAACTAAAATGTTACCAAAATGTGCCACATACATAATTGTTTCCGGACCACAAACTAAAATGTTACCAATATGGGCCACATACATAATAATCGTTATAGGAATTCTTGATCGATCACCAACTAAAATGTAATTAAAATGTGCCACATACATAGTAATTGTTATAAAAATTCCAAATCAACAACTAAGATGTCACCAAAATGTGGCCATACTCAAAAGCCTAAAGGAAATATATATAAATATACATTGATTCCTTCATTCCAATCACGATCAAAATGAGTCTTAACTGGAGTAATCTTCAATTGCCGTGGCATTAAAAAATGTCCAAGTCCCCATGCATGTAGTAAAAATTAGCATCTTGTTCATAACCTGTCATATAACAAATCAAGTCAAACAATCAACTCCTTCTACTGATTCATCATCCCCATTATATAATCAGGCAAGACTATTCCGGAAAGCAAGCGAAGATAAATAGACGGGCACGCAGAAGAAATAGTTGGATCCATTCTGTTGACACAAAGTCACAGTCAACCAAATATTGACTATATTGACTAAATAATATCTGTATAAATTCAATACGACACACGACGTCTGCTTTCAGTTCGGGACAAACGACAGCTCAGTTTCCGACTCTCAGTATATTTTCGAGTCTGTACTTTTTCATTTCATTGAGTCTAGAAGTATGTACTCTGAGTTATGCTGAGCTCTTGGAACTCAGTCTACAAGCCTACCCAAAATCCCAAGCTCCACCAAAACAAAATTGTCCACAAGTCCCACTTAGAATCACTCTGTGCTCTGGAGACAGAGTTCGGGCCGAACTCTGCCTCCACACAGAGTTCGGGCCGAACTCTGTCCCCTAGAAATCAGGAACCCTAATTTTAGGGTTAGCTGGTTGCTAGCTGTCCAACGGCCAAATTTTTTGAATTCTCCTACCCGAATTCTGGCCGAATTCTGCCTCAAAAATCAGTATAAATAGGGCATGAATTCTCTCATTTTGAATCACTCAATCTTCTCTTCTCTTCTCTCCTACAAGCTCAATAAGCCATACCCTTCCCATCTACTAGCCACAAGCCTCCTAAGTCTCGAGTGCTCAGCATCTCTCAGTTAGGATTCTTGTGCAAGAGTGAAGAAATCGCTTGGACAATTCCAAGCAATCGCCACTGTGATTCTCTGTAAGAAGTTGACGTGCTCTTCTGAAGTAAAGGCACGGGTTGTAAGCTACTATTTCACAAATAGTGGATTTAATCCTGAGCTAGAGTTCTCAGGCCTGGACTAGTCCTCCACGAGGGAAACCAGGTTAAAATTGCTGTGTTTGCGTATGCTCTCTTGTCTTTCATTTACATTCCGCATTTTACTCTGATTATTCATTGTTCGTGAAAGAGTAATTTTTTAATTGGTCATTATATATATACTCTATTCACCCCCCCTCTAGAGTTGCCAAACTGTTCTTCAATTGGTATCAGAGCTCTGTTCTCTTTACAAGGACTAACATCCTAAGAGCTGATCCATGGCAACCACACAATCCTTGATTTCCAATCATGGTGAAGGTCAGTCCACTCATAGGCCTCCCCTATTTGATGGGACTAACTACATATATTGGAAAACAAGGATGAGCTTCTATCTTAAGTCTCTAGACTTTGACCTGTGGACTGTCGTCACTGACGGTTACAAAAAGCCCGCCAGGATAGTTGTCGATGGTGACCTCATTGAGAAACCACACGACAAATATTCTGTCGAGGAGAAGAAACAGGCAAGTCTAGATGCTAGGGCTATTAATGCTTTATTCTGTGCTATAGACAGGAACGAGTTTAACAGGGTCTCTACATGCACCACTGCTCATGAGGTATGGAGACTTCTGGAAGTGACGCATGAAGGAACCACTCAAGTCAAGGAATCTAAGATAAGCCGTCTCACTCAAGAGTACGAAGCCTTCAAGATGAAGCCAAATGAGACGATCACTCAAATGTTTACAAGATTCCTCGACATCATCAACCCGTTATCCTCGCTTGGTAAGCAGTACTCAAACCATGAGAAGATCCGCAAGCTACTCAGAGGGCTACCAAAGATTTGGAACCCTAAGGTGACAGCCATCATAGAAGGAAATGATCTCACAAGTATGTCTATGGAGACTTTGATGGGCAAGCTCATGACTCACGAGCTTGACCTCAAGGACTTCGAAGAGCCTGCTCCGAAGACCAGGGAGATCGCACTCAAAGTTCATCGACGAAAGATTGATCACGATGAGACTGAAGACGATATCTCAGATGATGAAGACCAAGCTCTCATGGTACGTAACTTCAAGAAATTCCTTCGCTTCAATCAAAGAAAGAAGGAACCACAAGAAGACGATGAAGAAGAACCAATCTGCTATGGTTGCAAAAAGACTGGACACATCAGAAGAGACTGTCCGCTCTTAAAGAAAAGCAACCGGTATGAAAAGCCCTACAAGAAGAACTCATCAAAAAGGTATGCCAACACAAGCATTTGGCATGAAAGCGAAGCAAGTGACTCCGAGGAAGAAAAGAACTCTCCTCAAGACAAAGCAAATGTGTGCCTCATGGCAAATTCCACCAAGGTATCAAACGAAACTTTAGATGACTTCTCTTTTGATGAACTTGGCGATGCTTTCACCGATTTACTTGATGATCACAAAAAGGTTATCGATAAATATAAACATGCCAAGGACAAAATCAAAAGTCTAGAAGATGAGATACAAAGAATTTCTTTACTTCTTGATAATGTTAGAAACACATCACCCACTAATGACACTGATGAAGTATCCAAGCTTAAATTAAGCTTACATGATGCTGAAGCACGTATTGAGCAACAAACTTAAGAAATCACTACTCTCAACACATTGCTTGCTGAAGAAAAGAGTAGACACAAGATTTCCATGACTAAGATATATGGCTTAAATATTAAGGTTACTGAACTGCAAGCTGCTACTAAAAGATTAGAAACCAAATTGGGTAAACAGGTTATTCAACCTCAAACCCAATCACATGGGCACAATACCACTCATGCTAGTCAACCAAGTCATTCTCATGCAGCACATAACCATGCATTTATATACACAAACTTTCACAAACTACGTGCACGTAAGAACAATTCTCACTTAGTACACAAGCATCATGCACAAAGACACAATCAACATCACTCCACACATAAAAATCATCATGCCATGCCATATAGACGAGATCATCATGCAATGCCATATAGACAAGGTCCTCATATACCATATAGACAAAATCATCATGTCATGCCATCTAGACAATATCAGCATGTCACACATCATAGACAATACCATCATTCTATGCCTCATAAACACCATCACCATGCCACTTATTCCATGCATAATCATCTTCACCATTCTAACTCTTCACATCATGTCCATCCTCATCCTGCTGCTTATAGATATTATTCTCATGCTCCTAGTATAAATAAGAATGCTATCTGTACTTATTGTGGATTACATGGACACATCTCACCACAGTGCAGAGTTAGAAGACTTGTAGATAAAAGGATATATGCTTGGTTCCCAAAGACTAACTTTTCAGGATCCTCAAGAACTCGGGTACCAAAGGTCACATCTACTCTTGATGTAGGTGGACCTTCCCTCCTCAACTGAAAGTAAGTGGATTCTCGATAGTGGATGCTCGCGACATATGACGGAAGACGCAAATCTTTTTGCATCACTATCGATGAAAAGAGAAGGATACGTATCCTTCGGTAACAATCTCAAAGGGCACATAATAGGTAACGGTATCATTGGTCATCCTCCTTCTCCTGTTATAAAGGATGTCTGCCTAGTGACCGAGTTAAAGCATAACCTGCTCAGCATTAGCCATCTTGCTGATCATGGATATGATATTAACTTTGGACAAAACTGTTGCTATATCTATGATAGGTCAACAGGAGACATTGCTTTTGAAGGGAAAAGAGAGGACAATATCTATATTTTCTATCTCTCTATAAATACTAACCATGCAGGTAGATGTTTATATGCCCACAAAGACGAACGACTACTTTGGCACCAGCGTCTCGGTCATGCCAACATGGATGCTATATCCAGGCTTTCTACCAAGAAGCTAGTGAGAGGATTGCCTGACATCACATTCAAAAAGGTCACGGTATGTGCCGAATGTGAACTAAACAAGGCAACTAAATCCTCATTTCATTCCATCAACTCTGTAAGTACTACTAGACCCTTGCAATTACTTCATATGGATTTATTTGGTCCTAGTAGAATAGCTAGCCTTGGTGGCAAACTTTATGCTTTTGTTATTGTTGATAATTTTTCGAGATTTACTTGGGTTTTCTTTCTCGCTAATAAGAGCGACGCTATCTCTGTTTTCAAAGTTTTTGTAAATAAAGTTCAAAACGAAAAAGGCTACATGATTACTCGAATCCGAAGTGATCATGGAGGCGAATTCGTAAATTCAGATTTTGAAAGTTTTTGTAATGCAAATGGTTTTGATCATGAATTTTCTTGTCCTAGAACTCCTCAACAAAATGGTGTTGTGGAGCGGAAGAATAGGACTCTTGGCGATATGGCTAGAGTCATATTGAATAAATTTTCTCTTCCGAAATATTTTTGGGCAGAGGCTGTAAGTACAGCATGCCTCATTTTGAATAGGGTGCTTATTCGTCCCATTTCGAAGAAAACACCCTATGAGCTTTGGTTTGGGAGAACCCCAAATGTTTCTTATTTTAGAGTTTTTGGCTGCAGATGTTTTATCCTTAACACCAAAGACAACTTAGGCAAATTTGATGCCAAAGCTGACGATGGTATCTTTCTTGGTTATGCCGCCAAGAGTAAGGGATATAGAGTTTTCAATAAACGCTCACTTATTGTGGAAGAGTCAACAAATGTGACTTTTGATGAAGACAACAGTACAGCAAATACTCTTAATGATGACATTGAGCCATCAACTTCTACTCCAATGAATACTTCAATCGAAACTAATTCTCTGGAGGGTTTGCCTAAGAAATTCTCTTTCAAACCTTTTCATCCAGAAAATTTAGTCATAGGTGAAGTTTCACGTGGAGTTACTACTAGATCATCATTAAGAGACTCTGTTGCTAGCACTGCCTTCATTTCACAAGTAGAGCCTAAAAATATTTCTGAAGCTTTTAATGATGAATTTTGGATTTCTGCTATGCAAGAAGAACTCAACCAATTCGAGAGAAGCCAAGTATGGGAACTCGTTCCTAGACCGGTTAATCACTCTATAATTGGTACTAAATGGGTTTTTAGAAACAAAGTAAATGAAGATGGTTCAGTCACACGTAACAAAGCTCGTCTAGTAGCTCAAGGATACAACCAAGAGGAAGGTATCGACTACGATGAGACGTATGCTCCTGTTGCTAGACTAGAATCCATTCGGATGCTTTGTGCTTTTGCTAATTTTCAAAACTTTAAATTATTTCAAATGGATGTTAAAAGTGCTTTCTTGAATGGCTTTATTAAGGAGGAAGTTTATGTCAAACAACCCCCTGGCTTTGAAAATCACAAATTTCCCGACCACGTGTTCAAGCTAAAGAAAGCGCTTTATGGCCTTAAACAAGCCCCCAGAGCTTGGTATGAAAGGCTAAGCAGCTTCTTGCTTGAGAAAGGTTTTTCTAAAGGGAAAATTGACACTACACTGTTTATCAAATCCTTCAAAGACACCATTCTATTAATTCAGATTTATGTTGATGATATTATTTTTGGATCTACTGATGAAACTCTTTGTCAAGAATTTGCCAAGTGTATGCAGACGGAATTTGAGATGAGCATGATGGGAGAGCTCAACTACTTTCTTGGTCTGCAAGTAAAACAACTGGCTAATGGAACTTTCATCTGCCAATCAAAGTACACCAAGGACATGCTGAAAAAGTTCGATCTTGACAACATCAAACCAATCAGCACGCCAATGGCCACTTCAACCAAACTCGAACCAGATGAGAGCGGCAAACCTGTTGATCAACGTAAGTATCGAGGTATGATAGGCAGCTTACTTTATTTAACTGCTAGTCGTCCCAATATCATGTTCAGTGTTTGCCTATGTGCTAAATATCAAGCTAATCCTAAGGAATCACACATGACCGCAGTTAAGCGTATCTTTAGATACCTTAAGGGTACGGTTACAGTAGGCCTATGGTATCCCAAGTCAACATCATTTGATCTTATTGGTTACTCTGATGCTGACTTCGCTGGATGCAAGGTCGACCGTAAAAGTACGAGCGGCACGTGTCATTTATTAGGAAAAGCTTTAGTCTCCTGGTTTAGTAAGAAACAGAACTCTGTTGCACTATCCACAACAGAAGCTGAATACATAGCAGCTGGGCGTTGTTGTGCACAAATTCTGTGGATGAAGCAAACCCTGGAAGACTATAAGTTATCTTTCATGCATATTCCTATATTCTGTGACAATACTAGTGCCATCAATTTGACTAAGAACCCTGTATGCCACTCACGCACTAAACACATTGAGATCAGACACCACTTTTTGCGTGATCATCAGCAAAATGGCACGATTAACTTAGAATTTATTGACACTGATCATCAGCTGGCAGATTTCTTTACTAAGCCACTATCCGAAGAGCGTTTCAATTTTCTTTGTCGTGAACTTGGAATCTTAGATGAAGCAGTCATAAATTGAAACTCACCTGCGTAAATATCGAGTATATTATGATTCTTTTACGAAGAATTTGGTATGGGTACAAGCCGAAAGGGTCCTTCTGACAACAAGGCGTAAAAGCCTAAGCGACACGGTGCACTAGTCCTCAGGACTACCGCTAGCTGGGATCCGGCCCCTGCAGCTAACCCATGGCAAATTTGGACTATTGAACCACAATATATATCCTTATTTATTATATGGCTCGTTTCGATTTAATATTGCCTAATTGATATTTTCTAAAAAGTTCATTCTGTTTTCTGTGTACATCTCCTTCTCTATCTATTCTATTCTCTTTGGTGTCCTCAACTTTCTTTTGTTTAACTCTTAAATCTTTTTCTTTGTTATCATTTCTTGTTATTCTTCAACTTTTGTTTTCATTTTAGCCTTTGTTCTGTTCTGGACCAATGATCCAGAACTCGGGCCGAACTCTGCTCCTATCCGAGTTCGGGCCGAGTTCGGTCCCTTGGTTCCAGAGTCGGGATCTGGCTGTGCCGTTGGATCAATTCTAATCCTATGGTCAATATTTCACCCGACCAAAGACCAAGCCCTACTTTATTTCGGGATTCCCTCTCTTTCCTCCCATAATTCCTTCTTCTCCATCTATTCCATCTTCTTCCTTCAAAACCCTAACCCTAGTTCTTGAGATAGAGGGCTCTATTTCTTCTCAAACTCAAGGGAAAGGGGTTTTTCAACGTTCTCTTCAACTGTTTGACATTATCTTCAGGTATAACTCTCATTTTCTCTCCTTTTCAAGTTATCAAATTTCTTGCAAATGGCTCCACGCTTGCCCAATCGTGGGAAGAGGATCCGAACCGAGGGTGCTTCCTCTTCAAATCCTCCTCCTCCGATTGAACAAGTAGATGAACAACATCCCCTCAATCCGTTGTTCAATCCACCATGTCCCGATGACCCTAACACTTATGACGACCGTCTTTTTGTGTCGCTAGAAGCCTCAAATGAATGGTTTAGCGATTTTAGAACTCGTCCGGTGTTTGGGGGTCATCCCATAAACTTCACCATATTTTCTCAATATGAGTCTTTATTCCGTGATCTTTGTTTGGATGCTTTAGTTGCTTCAAATTTTGTCATCTATCGTAGTGCAATCCAAATGTTTTATTGTAATTTAACTTTTGATGCAACCCACATCTATTCCCGGGTTGCCGGTATTGACATCGCCTTCAATGATTCGGAGTTGGGGGAGTTTCTTGAACTTATTAATCTTGATGCTTGGGATAAACTTGTGGAAGCACGCCAATTCCAATTTGTTGGCGATACTTCTCTTGAAGGATTCAAGGAGGAACTATGTGCTCCTAACATAAGTCCTCGCAAGCTTATGGCTAAGCATCTCAATCCCTACTTCTATGAACTTCATCGCATGATTTTTAACACCATCTTACCCAAGGCTGGATCAACTGATGAAGTTACATACTTTGAGATCTCAGCCTTATATCATCTCCATTATCGTATTCCATTCAATCTTCCTAGGACAATGATGGATTGGATGATAAATTGTAGGAAGAAACCAAGGGCGTTAGTTTATCCTTTATATCTTCCTATGGTTTTTCGTGCATTTATCATTCCTCTTCATGACTGTCCATTCTTGCCCGCTCCTGCCTTCTTGTCCAAGGCACGCCGCACTCAGGCAGTTGTCGCCTCTCCTGAGGCATCTAAGCATTCTGAGGATGAGGAGCCTGACGCCCCTCCTTTTGGTCAGGATGCACCTCCTCCTCCTGCCACCCTGGAGTCTATACAGACTATGCTTCGCGATCGCTTTGCTGTTGAGGATGATCGTTGGACGCAGCAGGATTACCGTACCACTCTGCAGATTAGTGCCCTTGGGAACTCTCTGCATGATATGCGGTATTCACTCGCTCGTCATCCTGATCTGCATGTGCCTATTGAGCGGGATCCAGATCGAGCGGGTCATCGTATAGACGATCCGTGGGTCATGAGGTATATGGATCCGGATGATGCTTTCGTGGACCCTCGTCGCTCTTTCCCTGGTCCTTCAGATGTTCCAGGACCTTCTGGTGCTCCGTGATGGAGACTGGCTTGTTATGCTGCTGCCACTGCTGATGGTCTTAGTTGCTTTATGTTTTTAGTTATTTAGTTATGGATTTATGTACTGGATTTTTTTCTTAGAACCCTGATGATGTGTTTGACATTCTGATTGGTGGATATCATTTTATGCTATTTCTCGTAGTTTCTTTTATGCCAATGCACTCTCTTGTCTAGTATTATACTATTTTTTTCTCTTGGTGTGGTTGCATTAACTATTCATTGCTTATTTATATTGCTAACTGCCAAAAAGGGGGAGAAACATATGTATATTTTTGTGCTGGCTTGTTTTGGGAAACTTTTACAGGTTCTATGCAGGTTCTATGCATTCATCTGTGTATATCTGTGCTCGTTCTGGGAATATATTATCTATCAGGTTACAGGGTATATGCACTGTTTACGGGGGAGAGCTACTACTTCTAGCTCGGAACCGGTCACTGATTACGGGGGAGCTATCCGATTCTAGCTCTGCATCAGTTATGGGGGAGCTATGTTGTAATCAACTGTGTCAAGGTATGAATATTGAAATATACATATATTATTTTGTCAATTATCAATATGGGGGAGATTGTTGACACAAAGTCACAGTCAACCAAATATTGACTACATTGACTAAATAATATCTGTATAAATTCAATACGACACACGACGTCTGCTTTCAGTTCGGGACAAACGACAGCTCAGTTTTCGACTCTCAGTATATTTTTGAGTCTGCACTTTTTCATTTCATTGAGTCTAGAAGTATGTACTCTGAGTTATGCTGAGCTCTTGGAACTTAGTCTACAAGCCTACCCAAAATCCCAAGCTCCACCAAAACAAAATTGCCCACAAGTCCCACTTAGAATCACTCTGTGCTCTGGAGACAGAGTTCGGGCCGAACTCTGCCTCCACACAGAGTTCGGGCCGAACTCTGTCCCCTAGAAATCAGGAACCCTAATTTTAGGGTTAGCTGGTTGCTAGCTGTCCAACGGCCAAATTTTTTGAATTCTCCTACCCGAATTCTGGCCGAATTCTGCCTCAAAAATCAGTATAAATAGGGCATGAATTCTCTCATTTTGAATCACTCAATCTTCTCTTCTCTTCTCTCCTACAAGCTCTATAAGCCATACCCTTCCCATCTACTAGCCACAAGCCTCCTAAGTCTCGAGTGCTCAGCATCTCTCAGTTAGGATTCTTGTGCAAGAGTGAAGAAATCGCTTGGACAATTCCAAGCAATCGCCACTGCGATTCTCTGTAAGAAGTTGACGTGCTCTTCTGAAGTAAAGGCACGGGTTGTAAGCTACTATTTCACAAATAGTGGATTTAATCCTGAGCTAGAGTTCTCAGGCCTGGACTAGTCCTCCACGAGGGAAACCAGGTTAAAATTGCTGTGTTTGCGTATGCTCTCTTGTCTTTCATTTATATTCCGCATTTTACTCTGATTATTCATTGTTCATGAAAGAGTAATTTTTTAATTGGTCATTATATATATACTCTATTCACCCCCCCTCTAGAGTTGCCAAACTGTTCTTCACATTCAACAATTACGAGACATCTAAGTCGTGCAAGTAAAGAGGTCTATTCATTGATAAGAAAAAAAAGATTTCTTCTCCTGATTCCTTTGTACCTATCATTTTTGATCGATGGATTTAATTTTTGTAGGACCGAGATCTGATTTGATAACAGGTGATTCTTGTCCTATTTGACAAATAGCTATATCATTCAGTAGTTATTGAAAGTCCCTCCAAGTTTCCCTAAGCATTCCTCCTAGTTTCAAGCTTAAGTCATGCTCATCAAGGCTTAGTGAATTTCAAGTCATTTACGAGTTAGGTATTTAACTAAGCTTAAGTTAGCTACTTCATAGTTTTGACTGACACCTGCAACATTAAAAAATATTGAATTTCTGGCCTAGTTTTTGAACGAACAAGTCTAGGCAAGTGAATCTTATGCTACTTTAGTAATCCAGTTAGATTTAAACATGTTTTAAAATTTTCATTTCCAAGTCCCAAAATCATAAAAAGTTCAACTAGTTACCCATCCTTGGCCTTCACCTGCAAGCTTAATCACAGGTTCATAGCTTCCTGGAAGTGTGCTAGATAAGTGTACAAGATACATGGAACTGATAAGTATGCTAGATACAAGGGACCAAGAAAAATTACATTGAACTTTGTATTATTCGTTATCACGACGCTGGTGCTTGGTACATATAGCCATGCAGTGATGATTAGATGGACTATATTAAATCGTTAAACTGTTAACCGAGCATGCGAAATACAAGTCCTTTTTTTCCTATCACTCTATTTGATTGGTCCAGTGCACTACTACTATTTTTGTTGATAACTCTTGATCCCTTTCTAATGAAATAATGCTTATAGTAAGGCAAATATTGATAGATAATTCACTAGTGCTGTCAAAGGCTATAACATAGAATAATCCTGGCTGCTTTTGACACATTATCTTCCTATCATGACAACTACGGTAGCAAGTTCAACTGATCCAGAACATCAAATTTCTACTATAAAAAAGCATGCAGGAGATGGTGTACAGACCACAAGTAAAGAAGGATAGTCAGATTATCTTACCTCAAAAGTGTTACCACTAGTCGAATTTGATATACTTGATAGGCCATGCAATTGTACTTGATAAAGCCTCATGTAGAAGAAAAAATTCACAAGTCGGCCGATACAAAGTCATCTCATATTCAATTACTTCATGAACCCAGAGTTTATAGCACTCATGTCCTAGAGCCACATGATGGACCAAATCTTTGGGATTTGTAGAAGCAATCTCACCAATTGCCATAACTTCTGAACCAGTCTCCCAATTCAACAATTTGCATTTTGTTCCAATGTTAGGAGAACTTGGAATTCCTACATTTACTTCTTTCCGCCTTGTTCCGGCTATCTCATGATTGGTAGAACTTTGAACACCGTAGTTTGAAGTAGCCTTTCTCACCGTGTTTGAGTTTGCAATTTGCTACATGAATGAAAAAATACATTAACTATTGACCAAGTTGGTTTGTGATAAAGAATAAAGATAGTGTCAAAGTAAAAAACTTACAGTGTTATTATTCTTAATGAACTTTTCAGCAATGCTTTTAACATAATTTTTCAATTCATTGAACTCAGTTTGTAATCTATTGAATTTATCACGTTGATATTTTTGGCCTTCTACTTTTGAAGGAGTCGCACCAAAGCCAAGTCCTCTTACTCTTCCTCGTTGTTCAGGGCCAATTACTTTTGAAACCGCATCTTCTTGAAGAGAATTCTTTTCTGACGGTGTCATTGACTTGTGAGTATCTTCTATGTTATTCTAATGTCTCGATTTCTCAGAATATTCATGTTTCAATCTGATACTCATCCGCCAGAAGCAATAAAAGAAAAAAAAAAGACATGTATGACACTTGAGAAGCAAAGGGACCACATTCTCTTCAACCAAACAAGTTATATAAAGTTAGACTCTGCAGCATTAAGACTGCAATTAATTGATATTCTGGGATGAAGGGATAAAAGGAGACCCCAACCTTAATGAGCATCTCTTGTTTCCTGTAGACACAAATTTTTTTCTTCCAAGTAATCAGACCAACCTTCATGTTTATATTATGTGCAATGTGTAGACTAGCAGATGTACATGCATAGCTTGACTTATTTTAGGCTCAAATCTTTTTTGAACAAGATTATGGGTGATCTAATTAACTATTCGGTAAACATTGACAATGGTAATCAGACCAACCTTCATGCCAAAACCACACTTTCCGGAAAGTGGTGATCTAATTAACTATTCGGTAAACATTGACAATGGTTATTGTCTTTTCAAGTATGTTATGCAGACTTTTGATATATGACTACAATCAGCAGCTTGTAGGAGTTTTGACATATGACTACAAAAATATAGACTAAAAAATTAACAAACTTGGCTAATGGGACATTTGACATATGGGACAATAGACTACAAAAATATTTAGTAGTTTTTCCATGTGTCAATATTTCCATGTGTCAACATTTCCCTATATGCCAACATTTCCCTATATGCCGATAACTTGGCAAATTATGATCTTGTGAGTTTATTACCGGAAACTTTGAAACTTTAATTGACAAGGTACTAGCAAATAGTTGCAGAACTTGATTAATTTTTACTAGTACACAAATGAATTGATTAGTATAGAATAATTCAGAGAGTTAATTGGATAAGAGAGAAAAAAATTGAATATTTTGGAGGGCATTTCAACGATTACGAAATGACACTGAGCTAAGGCTAATGAACCAAACTCGTGCGTTCTTTCATATTTTATTGGCATTGCGGAACCTTACGAGACATAGACATTAGGCGATTCCAATCCGTAACAATTATGATATTCTATTTTTGATACGCACATCAAAGCACAAATCAGCATAAATAACTAAGTAGTGTGTCGGGTTGTGTCCATGTAAGTAGGCTAGCCACATGGTCCTATGTCATATATTGAGGAACACTAGTAGCATCTATCATTCCTTGCAACAGTCAATCCTTTATTTCCCTAAAAAGTCCTAGTGTCTATACAAGTAAATCATTGATAAAGATGGTGCAATATTATACAACTAATCAATAACACATAATAACACACTACCCAGGAATCACCGGCAGTGAACGCCAACGACCAGACATAACAGGACCTACATCACCATCCACATAACTAACCTTACCTTCCTCCTAAGGCTTCATGCAATGTACCTATATATAGAGGCTTCATGTAATGTACCTATTTTAATAGATTGACATGTCTAGGTCTGATGTGGAACCAAATTTCTGGAAGCATTCCTCCTGGACTTGCTGTGAACCTAAGTGCGCCACATATGAAACAAAAGTATTCTCACAGGTATAGTCAGTATCGTTCCCATACCAAGTTTCATCCATTTGCAATATATGAGAATGTAAAGCTTGTGGACTGAGAAATGGTAAAAGACATGGGGCTTAAATTTGCAGATAAGTGGGGAGTCTGCTTGTAAAGCTTGTGGACTGAGAAATGGTAAAAGACATGTAGGCAATTGACAGGCAGTTAGGCAGAGGGTTCTACCTACAGTAGGACAGTAGAGGAGTTAAGGGAGGGGTGTTGTGCAGTGTATCCTTGTATACATGTCACAGTAGGTAGCAGGGACTCAAGTTCCTTATGGTTAGAGGCCAACTGCAAGACAGTGGCAGTAGCACTCTTTGGCCAAGGGCTTGTTCATCTGTGCATGGATCTTAGCAGCAGTAGTAGCAGGTATTAGCTGCTATTAGGACAACAGTAGGGTGTCATAGAGGATGTAGTCTACTACCCATTATTTCAATGGCCACTCCTACAAGTTAAACATGGATGTAGGCAATTGTGCACAAAAGTATTCTCACAGGTATAGTCAGTATCGTTCCCATACCAAGTTTCATCCATTTGCAATATATGAGAATGTAAAGCTTGTGTGGACTGAGAAATGGTAAAAGACATGTAAAGCTCCTCTTTTTTTTTCAGAAATAGCCAATTACCTTTTTGTACCTCTTACCCATTGTTTCAATGGCTACTCCTACAAGTTAAACACGGATGTAGTCTACTGCCATAAATTTTGCACCATTGGACAAATGTTTGTAGTCTAGATGTCACTATTTGCAAGTTGAACCTGGTACACGATACAATCTCTAAACCAGCTGAACCGTACAATCTCTAAACAGCACTACTTGCAAGTTGTGGATCATGGATCAACCTGGTACTGTGCAAGTTGTGGATCATACCATTTCAGCCAACGGATACTTGTGGATCATACGGTTTAGAGATTACCATTTCAGCACTATACATTACTTGTGGATCATACACTATACACTAACAGATTACCATTTCAACAATATATACATTTTATATCTTTGATTACCATTTCAGCCAAGCATACCATTTTATGAAAAATTGTATTCCTAAACGTAAAAATTGTATTACTGAAATTTGAAATCGGGAAAAATAAAATTGGGGAGAAAATCATATCGGATTCCTGAAATTAAAAATCGTATTTTATATGAAAAATTGGGGAAATAAAATACTACCCACTGGAATCGTAGTCGATTGAGTGGCAGCCGTCGATCCTCAAATCGATCCTGAAATTGGTACACATAAAACCCTAAAATCAGACCATCATAAATAAAAAGAGGATAAACCCTAATGGAAAAAATTAAAGAAAGAAGATAAACCTTAATGAAAAAAATTGAAGAAATCAAGGGGATAAACCCTAAGAGGTGTCGGTAGAGAGAGAGAGAGAGAAGGAGGAGAAGAAATCGCATGCCAGGGAGAGAGAGAGAGAGAGAAGAGTGAGAGGGAGAGAGAGAGAGAGAGAACCTGAGCTGAGAGCAGCCGAGACCATCGGAAAGAGGAAGAGGGAGAGTAGCGGAGAGCAGCTCTTTTCCGTGAAGAGGAAAAGAGAAACCAAGGTGGGTCGAGTAGTGAATTATTGGCGGCAAACCGAAAAAAGTAGCGGGATTTTTTCCCTCCGCTTGGAAAAGATTTGAGGCATTTAATGTATGCCGTAATATTGGTATAGTCAATTACGACATTGTAATGCACGCCATAAATAAGTCTGGTTATCATATTTTTAACTTTTTAGGGCATACACTAAAATGTACGTCGTGAATTTTTTTTTATGACATGCATTATATGTACGTCATAAATTTGACGTCGTAAAAAGTCACTTTTCTTGTAGTGCTTGTCTGTCTAAGGGCTGTAAAATGGTTGACAAAACCTAGGATTGATCATGTATGACTTGAACTCTTGTTAGTCTTCGCATTTTGTACGACTAGCTTCATGATCATCTTAATATGTAATATACGGGATGCCTTACTTTGTATGTCTGATGATCTACCATCTTGTTACATTTACTTGCTTGCTTGAGATTGAGACACTAGGCTGTTATTGACCAAAAGAGACTGTTGGCTTATAGTAAAACCCTCATATATCTAGACAGCCGTGATCGTACATCGAGGCAGGTTACACTTTAATGTACGTAGCTGTGTCTGTCCCCCGCTCTCCAGTATTCTGGTTCTAGGGCGTGACACCCGCTCCCACATCAGCTTTCGAGGTAAGAAGTTTTCTTGGACTTACGGGTTATTACCGAAGGTTCGTAGAAGATTTCTCTCGAATAGCGGGGCCTATGACTTGACTAACTTGCAAGGATCAAGAATTTGTATGTACAGATGAGTGTCAAGCCTCTTTTGACGAATTGAAGAAGCATTTGACCACGACACCTATCTTGACACTACCATCGGGCCCAGGAGGATTCGTGATCTACAACGATACATCCGGGAAGGGATTAGGATGCATATTGATGCAACACTGTCATGTAGTGGCATATGCATCAAGACAGTTGATGGTGCACGAGAAGAATTATCCAACCCACGATCTAGAGCTCGCAGCGGTTATCTTTGCTTTGAAGCTATGGAGACACAACTTATACGGCAAGAAGATATATATCTACATTGATCATAAGAGCCTCAAGTACGTGTTCACACAAAAAGAGTTGAATATGCGACAACGACGTTGGTTGGAGTTAATGAAGGATTATGAGATCGCGCTACAATATCATCGGGGCAAGGATAATGTTATGGCAGACGCATTAAGCCGTAAGCCCATGGCTCGCTTCTTGACCACACAGCGGGAGTTGATTAGAGACTTGCAGCAGCTTGGTATCGAGGTAGTATTGCCCGGAGCAGATGGCGTATTAGCCAATCTCCAAGTGCAATCGTCGCTAGTAGAGAGGATCAAGGCGGCATTGCCCACGGATGCTAGATTTCGACGGCTTAGAGAGAGGACTGAAGCAGGAGAGCAGACAGGATTGAGGATTCATCCCGATGGGACCTTGTGATGTGGTGATCGTATTTATGTTCCTAATGGAGAGCTACGGCAGGAATTGATGGCAGAAGCACACAGTTCGACTTACTCTATTCATCCCAGAGGAACTAAGATATACCGGGACTTACGATAGTATTATTGGTAGCACGGAATGAAGCGGGAGATAGCTCATTTTGTGGCCAAGTGTTTGATATGCCAACAAGTGAAGGCCGATCACCAGAGGACGACCGGATTACCGCAGTCGCTACCCATTCCCGAGTGGAAGTAGGAGCACATTACGATGGACTTCGTCATAGGATTTCCTCGGAGTCCTAGTGGACGAGATACGGTATAGGTGATTGTTGATAAGCTTACTAAGTCAGCCCATTTTTTACCTTTTAGAGTGGGACAGTCCACATAAGTTTTGGCAGATATGTATATGAAGCAAATAGTAAAGCTACACGGTGTACCAGTTAGCATCGTGTCGGATTATGACTCGAGGTTTATCTCACACTTTTGGAGAAGTATGCAAGACAGTTTGAGTATGCGTTTAAAGTTTGGCACGGTATACCATCCACCGACAGATGGCCAGTCAGAGCATACTATTCAGACGCTAGAGGATATGTTGAGAGCGTGTATGCTTGAATTTGGCGGATCATGGGAAGACCACCTTTATATTATAGAGTTTTCCTACAATAATAGCTATCAAGCGAGCATTCAGAAGGCTCCGTTTGAAGCGTTGTATGAAAGAAAGTGTCGATCTCCTGTTTTTGGAGTGACATAGGAGAGAGGCAGATATTGGGTCCCGAGTTGGTTTTGAGCATAGTGGAGAAGTTGACGAAGATACAGGACCACCTGTGTGCAGCGCAGGATCAACAGAAGCAGTGGACAGATAATCGACGTCGACCTTTGGAGTTCAAGGAAGGCGACCATGTTTTTTTGAAGATATCCCACACTAGTGGCACGATTCGATTCGGAGGACGTGGCAAGTTGAGTCCAAGATACATCGGCCATTTTGATGTCTTAGAACGTATTGGAGAGGTTGTCTACAGATTGGCATTGCCACCGTCATTAGAGGGAGTACATGATGTATTTTATGTGTCGTAGTTGAGACGATATTTGGCAGACAGCAGCCATGTGCTCGATCACTCTGAGATCACCGTTGGTCCGAGCTTGTCGTAACAAGAGCAACCGGTAGGTATCCTTGATCGCCGAGTGAATGTGTTGCAGAATCAATCTATACCATTGGTTCGCGTGGCATGGAAGCATCACTCACCAGGAGAGTCTACTTAGGAGTGCGAGGACGACATTCGGAACACTACCCTCAATGTTCGAAAACCAAGGTACGACTTTCATAGGTTAGTCCCCTTTAAATTTTGCATTGCATTGCATACCCCCCCGACGTTAGATTTTAATTTCGAGGACAAAATTTCTTTTAATTTGGGTAGGATGTAAACCCCTATTTTTATTTTAGTATTTTTATATATAATAATAGTAATGTTATATCTATTACTATGTCAATGTCACGACCCGCACCCACTTTTTCGGATACGAGACGTGTCCAAGCCAGCCTACGCCGCAGAGTCAGCGGTAGAACGCTGTCAAGCCCGCAAGAAATAAATGCTCAAAATAAACATTATTGTTCATTCACATTTCTAGATTTATTACAATATTTACAATTAAAGAAAATACAAGATTTTATAATTAATGAAATTGATACAATTGCTTTCTATTTCTAGGTTGTCTTCAGCATACCCAAGTTCTTCCAGTGCTAATCTTGATCACTGCTAAACCTGAAAAATATTGGTTTCCAGTCAGGAATGGAACAAGTACACAAACCGACGACAATGCGAAAACACAATAGAATTAACAAGACATGAAAATAACATATGAGAGATAAAAACTGAAAGATAACTGATGACATAGCATGATAGAGAAGTAAACAAGGAAAAACTAATAAAAGACATCTATCTAGGTGGTGTGAAATATTCTTTTCGACATGTGAACGGCTAGGGGGTAAATTCGGCTCACTGCACGTGTCGTGTGCAGCTGCTATCGTTCAAGAATAGATATTTTTGGGATATTTCTGGGTAGTCCACATGTCTACTAAGATATTTTCCCTCCCGATTACTCCGTGTGACGAGCGTGTCAACAAGCAGCAAGATATATGTATAGACATGAAATGAAAAGACTACTATGAATCGAAAAGCAATCAGAAAGTGCACTTGCCTGAGGTCCTTAGCTGGAGAAACCAATACTATACCACACAATAAGCCACAATCAGTCATCACATGCAGAAGTCTCCAAATGCTGAAATAAAAAGTACCAATATTTTCAGAATAGTCAAATTAGCTAGGATTGCATGTCCTTAAGTCTAATTCTGGACACATGGGCAAAACGGTAATTTTGGACAAAAACGATGTCCGCCGTTGGACCCATTTTGTACCGAAAAGCGTGGCAGAGTCAATGGTCTCTAAAGTCGTCAAACTATATGTCTACGGATTCGATTTTCTGATACGAACCCAACCGTATGTCCAGAGTTGGATTCCAGCGGGCCGTGCATAAAATCGCCCGTTGAGTGGGACCGTGGGGCCCGCAAAACGACGTACTATTCAACTGTCTCATAATTGGACAAAACTTGGCATACAGGACCAGAAAAATGATACGGTCCTGTTGGCATAAGTTTCTTCTCGATCCGACGATTGTACACAAATTTATGGGCAAGATTTCAACACGCCGATACGAGGGTATCTCGACGGATACGCGTTGATTTCATCGCGCACACGCGACGAAACTGAGTTTCGTCTGTTCGCACACGTCGACAATATCAATACGCGCCTTTCGTTGTGTACCTCACGCGACCATGTCGTCCGGTTTGGCGAAACGCACGTCGTGTCGATCAATTTCTTATAATAACTAAAATATTTCAAAAAATTTCAGGAAGGGGAGCTACAAATCTACCCACCTTAAAAATAATTTTGTCCTCGAAATTCTAACTCATAAACATGTCTAAAATTCAAAAAAAATAAAAGTAAAAGAATAAATCTACTATTACCATAATCTTCTCAAATCTAATTTCTTCGAAATATTTATACCTCCTCCTAGCCACTCCGTAACTTCGGATCCTTGAGGACTTCTACCCACCTTTGGTCACACTACTCCCTCAAATCTCCTGTCTTTAAAACTTTATAACCTTCCAACTAATTGCTAAAAATTTTGCCCATAAATATTTACTGCATATGGCACCTGTATCCTTTCCTATCTATCAAGCAATCCAAAAACTTAACAAGCAATTTACACAAGTAGCTAAGAATATTTGTAAATTCTGATAAGCATGACCATTCGTCACTCTGAAACAGGAAGGACAAGAAGATAAGGAAGAATAAACGAAAGCAAATATAAAGTTCCAAGAGCGGTAGAGTATCCAACGATACAGCTAGAAAGAGTGTTTACGAACCATTGACTTATTTGCTAGATTAGACTACTCTAGTCTAGTCACTTGCTAAATCATAGAACACTTGTTTCTTAGAGGGTCTTGCAATCTGTGCGATATCGAAATTTCGTTCCCAAAATTCTAAACAAGGTTCCACAATAGAACGAAATTTGGGAAATCAGGGTGGTGGTCTTACTGGGTTCTTTATTTGGACATAAGTCGTTGGTTGGATGAACATTGGGTTTAATCTACATGGACTAGACAAGATCCTAATGATAGAACTATTCCTACTAGATTATGGTATCCTAGAATAGGGTTCCTTCCAAGTGGTTGAGCTATTTACTAGTCAGGTTGGTTAGCTAGGTCTATAACCCCAAATGCACCTTCAGTGACTTTTGTGTTTAAGTAACATATGAGGTCTCAATTGGGTGGCACACTAGTGGCATGTGCATAGTGGGTTTCGAGTAGGTCACAACCATATATTGGGTTGCAGGAATTGGGTCGAAGTTGAGGCTCTAGTGGAAATCAGAAACTGCGCCGGTGTTATGGTACAAATTATAGCTAGTCCTTTTGTCCTGAAAGTCGTACCATAAAAATAGAGTACCGAGTTTGAGTGGGACATGATATACCTAGATGAAGGTGGACTCGTCTAGATCTTGCATATAAAATTTGTTGAAAGATAATAGCTGGTCTCGTGCTCCGAATATTAATGGCACGGCCGGGGCACAAAATGATCTAAATGGAAAGTGGGACTCCATAGGGCACTAGTTATCATCTTAATGGAAAATTATCCTAATCAATCGGTAATCTTTATATATTCCAAATTTTTTGAAAGCTTACAGTCTACCCACCTTAGAAACTAGGACATGGTTTTAGGAATAAAGAGGTTAGAAGGATTCCAAAGTCCAGGTATGGCACCTCGACTCTTGTTAATAAAGAATAAAGCATGGCGTATCGAAATACGGAGGTATAAGTCAAGTCAAAGATCGTTCCACAATAAATGGAAAGCGAGTGTGTACAATGACACATGGTCGATAAAATAGAATGTTCTACTCGTCCATAGTATACAAGGGTTACCGATGGGTAAACAACTCTAAGGTACATCATATGAAAAATTCTAATAATTGAGTCATGAATTCCTATTTGTGTCAACCCGGACAGACTATGGTCACAAGGGTCCTAGTGGTATGGGCTGGCTGATGGTAGCCACACTTATGTATATAGCTATCCTAGCCATGGGAATACTCTATATCTATCTATCAATTACGAGCTTTCGTCTTTTCAATCAGTGAAGACGAAAACAATAAAGAGTTCAAGAGAGATGTCACTGAACACAATTACATGATTCAAGGGCGAATGTTTAATTCAAGAGGAATTGCCAAAGCAGTCGCAGATGAGACCCTAGAGACATCTATATCTCAATCCACGTAGGATAATTAAATAAAAAGTGAACCAAATGCATCATGGTTGATCAGACCGTGATACAATGATTCTGATTAGACAATATGTTAGCGGGCGTCCCCAATAAACATATGTCTAGAATCAAGCTCGATAAAAGGGCAAGCTTGCAAAACTAGGCTGTAATAGCAGTATTGGTCGAAATACAAGTACGCGAGATTTTTGGAAGGAGGAGATAGTAGTTCAAGTTTTGAAATAATCAAAACCTTACTTGGTGTTCTTGCTTATACAGTCAATCCTACTATCTTCTATTCATAAGGCCTTGGTCGACTAATGAATTACGGACTCTAGATTCTATATTCTAGGTAACCTATTAATATCAGTTAACTACCTTGTCAATAGATCACAAGGACCACCTAACGCTAGGTCGGAAGACATGCTACTCAACTTCCACTAGTATTAGCTTTGGGTCTTATGGGACATATAGGGCATTTCTATCCTCTATAGTATCCTAAACTTGTAATCACGTCTGAAGTCACTTTACCGAGAATTATGCCTCGCCCGTATACTCAGGCCGCGGTAAACTCTTGGTTCCGTGATTCAGGGATGATATGCTACCAGGTACTCTACTCTATATTGGCACAAGGGTATCTAAGATCTAAAAGAGGTCAATCGAGAACCTAGCTTTAGCAATGTTCCATAGACTATGGTTCCTCGGGATGATGTCAATTCTGTAGGTTGTGCCTCGCCAGTGCGCTGCTGGCTGCAGTGAACCCACACTCTCCGCTCTCAGGTAATTGGTGACAGTGCGCTACTGTCTAGTCATCGCAGTCGTTAAACTGCTCCTACTATATTCCTAAGAACGTCAAAGAGCTGCTAAGGATTCTATTTAGTTGACTATGGTAGAAAACGTAAACACCTGCCTGTAAGTCTCAATCCTTGAAGTAAAAGGTTGACCGAGAAAATAACTGACGACAAAGAAAATAAGAACATCCTAACACTTATCTCATATATATTTCAGATAGCTGAGGAAAACTTTGAATTAAATCTAACTCGGAATTCATACAGAAATAACAGAATCAGAAATTATAAACCAATTTCTTACAGCAAAATAGAATTTAAAACAGGCTATTCTAATTCATGATATGAAATTTATATCTAGGTAGAGCAAAAGAAAACTGAACAGGTTATCGAGATTATAGCCTTAATTATGGAAAAGCCTAACTAATCAAGTGAGTAGTATACCCACGTTGGATCATGTCATTACATCGAAAGCAATAGTGTGTCTATAGGGATTCTAGCAAGATCTGAATTTAATACTTCTAAATTGCATGGCCTATCTAACAACCTTAACTACCCAACGGTCAATTTGAACAAGGGACTCCTAGTCCTAGTTATTGTCCTAAATTATTTTAATCCTAATTGTGAATGAGCATTTCCTGGGCGCAGGCTCGCAATGGTACGACTAACTTAAGTACCATCACGAGTTCACAATCTTTTGCGAAAATAGACCTGCATGGGCAACCACAAAAATTTGTCACGACCCGTACCCGCTTTTTCGGATAAGAGACGTGTCCAAGCCAGCCTACGCCGCAGAGTCGGCGGTAGAATGCTGTCAAGCCCGCAAGAAATAAATGCTCAAAATAAACATTATTTCTCATTCACATTTCTAGATTTATTACAACATTTACAATTAAAGAAAATACAAGATTTTATAATTAATAAAATTGATACGATTGCTTTCTATTTCTAGGTTGTCTTCAGCATACCCAAGTTCTCCCAGTGCTAATCTTGATCGCGGCTAAACCTGAAAAATATTGGTTTCCATTCAGGAATGGAACAAGTACACAAACCGACGACAATGCAAAAATACAATAGAATTAATAAGACATAAAAATAACATATGAAAGATAAAAACTGGAAGATAACTGATGACATAGCACGATAGAGAAGTAAACAAGGAAAAACTAATAAAAGACATCTATCTAGGTGGTGTGAAATATCCTTTTCGACATGTGAACGGCTAGGGGGTAAATCCGGCTCACTGCACGTGTCGTGTGCAGCTGCTATCGTTCAAGAATAGACATTTTGGGGATATTTCTGTGTAGTCCACATGTCTACTAAGATATTTCCCCTCCCGACTACTCCGTGTGACGAGCGTGTCAACAAGCAGCAAGATATATGTATAGACATGAAATAAAAAGACTACTATGAATCGAAAAGCAATCAGAAAATGCACTTGCCTGAGGTCCTTAGCTGGAGAAACCAATACTATACCACACAATAAGCCACAATCAGTCATCACATGCAGAAGTCTCCAAATGCTGAAATAAACAGTACCAATGTTTTCAGAATAGTCATATTAGCTAGAATTACATGTCCTTAAGTCCAATTCTGGACACATGGGCAAAACGGTAATTTTGAGCAAAAACGATGTCCGTCGTTGGACCCGTTTTGCACCGAAAAGTGTGCCAGAGTCAATGGTCTCTAAAGTCGTCAAACTACATGTCTACGGATCCGGTTTTTCGATAAGAATCCAACCGTATGTCCAGAGTTGGATGAAGAACAGTTTGGCAACTCTAGAGGGGGGAGAATAGAGTTTATATAGAAAAATAGCCAATTAAAAATAACTCTTTCACCAACAATAAATAATCAGAGTAAAGTGCGGAAAATAAATGAAGAGCAAAAGAGCATACGCAAACACAGCGATTTTAACCTGGTTTCCCTCGTGGAGGACTAGTCCAGGCCTGAGAACTCTAGCTCAGGATTAAATCCACTATTTGTGAAATAGTAGTTTACAACCCGTGCCTTTTCTTCAGAAGAGCACGTCAACTTCTAACAGATGATCGCAGTGGCGATTTGCTTGGAATTGTCCAAGCGACTTCTTCGACTCTTGCACAAGAATCCTAACTGAGAGATGCTGAGCACTCGACACTTAGGAGGCTTGTGGCTAGTAGATGGGAAGGGTATGGCTTACTTGAGCTTATAAGTGAGAAGAGAAAAGAAGATTGGATGGATTGGAATGAGAGAATTCATGCCCTATTTATAGTGTTTTTATAGGCAGAATTCGGCCAGAATTCGGGTAGGAAAATTCAAAAATTTGGCCGTTGGACAACTAGCAACCAGCTAACCCTAAAATTAGGGTTCCTGATTTCTAGGGGACAGAGTTCGGCCCGAACTCTGTATGGAGGCAGAGTTCGGCCCGAACTCTGTCTCCAAAGTACAGAGTGGTTCTAAGGGGATTTTTGGGCAGTGTTTGGTTCAGTGGAGCTTGGGATTTTGGGTAGGCTGTAGACTAAGTGTCAAGAGCTCAGCAAGACTCAGAGTACACAAGTCTAGACTCAATGAAAATATAAAATACAGACTCAAAAACACATTGAGAGCCGGAGACTAAGCTGTCGTCTGTCTTGAACTGTTATGCAGACGTCGTGTGTCGTATTGAATTAATACAGATATTATTTAGTCAATGTAGTCAATATTTGGTTGACTATGACTTTGTGTCAACAATCTCCCCCATATTGATAATTGACAAAATAATATATGTATATTCAATATTCATACCTGGATACAGTTGATTATAGCAACATAGCTCCCCTATACTTGATGCCGAGCTAGAATGTAATAGCTCCCCCGTAATCAGTGAACGGTGTTGAGCTAGAAGCAATAGCTCCCCCATAAATAGTGCATGAAACCTGTATAATATCTCCCAAAAAGCACAAACAAGCACAGAAATACGAAAAGATAGGATCTGATACCAAACAAGTATATCCAGCCATATATATCCAGGCAGAATATACATAGTTCTCCCCCTTTTGGCAGTTAGCAATATAGACTGCAGAGAAATGAATAATAAAAGAAAACTGCAGTAGACAATTAATAGTAATACAACCACACCAAGCAGAGAAGAAACAGTATAGAAATAATCAAAATAAGTACTAGCATAAAGTGTCATAACCAAATGTCAAACACACAACCAGAGTTTAAAAGCATCCAAGTACATTAACTGAAACTAACTAACTAGAAATGAAAATGCATCAACTAATGTCATCATCAGCAGCAGCAGATAGTAGCCAATCTCCATCACGGAGCACGAGATGGTCTAGGAGTGTCAGAACGTCTGGGATCCACAAAAGCAGCACCCGGATCCAGGTAACGCATGACCCACGGATCATCAATACGATAGCCCTCACGATCGGGATCCCGCTGCATGGGAATGGGCATAGTAGGATGATGGGACATGGAGTACCGAATATCATGCAGCGAGTTGCTGAGTGCACTCATCTGCAGGGTAGTGCGGTAGTCCATCTGAGCCCACCGATCGTCCTCTAAGTCGAAACGATCCCGGAGCATGGTCTGGATGGAGTCAAGAGTGGCAGGTGGAGGAGGTGCATCCTGACCGAGTGGAGGGGCGTCTGGCTCCTCATCATCAGAATGCTCAGAAGCCTCAGGAGAGGCGACGACTGCTTGAGTACGTCGTGCCTTGGACAGGAAAGCAGGAGCAGGCAAGAACGGACAGTCATGAATAGGAATGATGAATGCACGAAAAAACCATAGGAAGGTATAAAGGATAAACCAAAGCTCTTGGTTTCTTCCTACAATTTATCATCCAGTCCATCATTGTCCTAGGAAGATTGAAGGGGATACGAAAATGAAGGTGATATAAAGCAGAGATCTCAAAGTAGGTAACTTCATCAGTTGAACCAGCTTTTGGTAAGATAGTATTGAACACGATGCGATGAAGTTCATAAAAGTAGGGGGTGAGATGCTTGGCCTTTAGCTTGCGAGGACTTACGTTAGGAGCACATAAATCCTCCTTGAATCCTTCAAGGGAAGTATCGCCAACAAATTGAAGTTGACGTGCTTCCACAAGCTTGTCCCACACATCAAGATCCGGGAGAGCAAGAAAGTCTTCCAACTCAGAATCATTGAAGGCAATGTTAATGCCAGCAACCCGGGAATAGATGTGGGTTGCATCATAAGTCAGATTACAGTAGAACATTTGGATTGTGCTACGGTAAATGACAAAGTTGGAAGCAACTAGTTCATCCAAACAAAGATCACGAAATAAAGATTCATATTGAGAAAATATTGTGAAATTGATGGGATGGCCCCCAAATATCGGACGAGTCCTAAAATCGCTAAACCATTCATTAGAGGCGTCTAGCGACACAAATAGACGGTCGTCGTATGTATTAGGGTCATCGGGACGCGACGGATTGAACAACGGATGAATGGGGTGTTGTTCAACAACTTGTTCAATCGGAGGAGGAGGAACCGAAGAGGAAGCTCCCTCATGTCGAGTCCTTCTCCCTCGTTTGGACAAGCGAGATGCCATTTGCAAAGAAATAGGAGAACTTGAAAATGATAGAAAGAGAGAGTTATACCTGAAAATATTACCAAACAGTGGAAGAGAATGTTGAAAAAACCCCTTTCCCTTGATTTTGAGAAGAAATGGAGCCCTCTAGATCAAGAACTAGGGTTAGGGTTTGGAAGGAAGAAGGTTGAAGAGGTGGAGAAGAAGGAAATATGGGAGGAAAGAGAAGGAATCCCGAAATAAAATAGGGGTTTGTCTTTGGTCGGATAGAATATTGACCATTGGATCTAAAATGATCCAACGGCAGAGCCAGATCCCGACGCTGGAGCAATTGGACCGAACTCGGCCCGAACTCTGTTAAGGGCAGAGTTCGGCCCGAGTTCTGGATTAGTGGTCCAGAACAGAAAACAGGCTGAAAGATAAAAAAAATTGGTTAAGTGTTGAAGAAAAGTGATGGTTGAGGATAAAAGTTTGATGAAATCAATGAAGTACATAGAGAGGTACTCAAAAGTCAGAATGAACTTTAGAATGTAGTAATTAGACAGTATTAAGTCAAAACAAACCATATAATAAACAAGGAAATATATTGTAATTCAATATTTCAAATTTGCCATGGGTTAGCTGCAGGGGCCGGATCCCAGCTAGCGGTAGTCCTGAGGACTAGTGCACCGTGTTGCTTAGGCTTTTACGCCTTGTTGTCAGAAGGACCCTTTCGGCTTGTACCCATACCAAATTTGTCGTAAAAGAATCAAAATATACTCAATATTTACGCAGGCGAGTCTCAACTTATAACTGCTTCATCCAAAATTCCGAGTTCACGACATAGGAAATTGAAGCGCTCTTCGGATAATGGCTTAGTAAAGAAATCTGCTAGCTGATGATCAGTGTCGATAAATTCTAAGTTAATCGTGCCATTTTGCTGATGATCACGCAAAAAGTGGTGTCTGATCTCAATGTGTTTAGTGCGTGAGTGGCAGACAGGGTTCTTAGTCAAATTAATGGCACTTGTATTGTCACAGAATATAGGAATATGCATAAAAGATAACTTATAGTCTTCAAGGGTTTGCTTCATCCACAGAATTTGTGCACAACAACGCCCAGCTGCTATGTATTCAGCTTCTGTTATGGATAGTGCGACAGAGTTCTGCTTCTTGCTAAACCAGGAGACTAAAGCTTTTCCTAATAAATGACACGTACCGCTCGTACTTTTACGGTCGACCTTGCATCCAGCGAAGTCAGTATCAGAATAACCAATAAGATCAAATGATGTTGACTTGGGATACCATAGGCCCACTGTAACCGTACCCTTAAGGTATCGAAAGATACGCTTAACCGCGGTCATGTGTGATTCCTTAGGATTAGCTTGATATCTAGCACATAGAAAAACACTGAACATGATATCAGGACGACTAGCAGTTAAATAGAGTAAGCTGCCTATCATACGTCGATACTTACGTTGATCAACGGGTTTGCCGCTCTCATCTGGTTCGAGTTTGGTTGAAGTAGCCATTGGTGTGCTGATTGGTTTGACGTTGTCAAGATCGAACTTCTTCAGCATGTCCTTGGTATACTTTGATTGGCAGATGAAAGTTCCATTAGCCATTTGTTTCACTTGCAGACCAAGAAAGTAGTTGAGCTCTCCCATCATGCTCATCTCAAATTCTGTCTGTATATATTTGGCAAATTCTTGACAGAGGGTTTTATCAGTAGAACCAAAAATGATATCATCAACATAAATTTGAATCAACAGAATAGTGTCTTTAAAAGATTTTATAAACAGTGTAGTGTCAATTTTTCCTTTTGAAAAACCTTTCTCAAGTAAGAAGCTACTTAGCCTTTCATACCAAGCTCTGGGGGCTTGTTTGAGGCCATAAAGCGCTTTCTTTAGCTTGAACACGTGGTCGGGAAATTTGTGATTTTCAAAGCCAGGAGGTTGTTTCACATAAACTTCCTCCTTAATAAAACCATTCAAGAAAGCACTTTTCACATCCATTTAAAATAATTTAAAGTTTTGAAAATTAGCAAAAGCACAAAGCATCCGAATGGATTCTAGTCTAGCAACAGGAGCATATGTCTCATCGTAGTCGATACCTTCCTCTTGGTTGTATCCTTAAGCTACTAGACGAGCTTTGTTACGTGTGACTGAACCATCTTCATTTACTTTGTTTCTAAAAACCCATTTAGTACCAATTATCGAGTGATTAACCGGTCTAGGAACGAGTTCCCATACTTGGCTTCTCTCGAATTGGTTGAGTTCTTCTTGTATAGCAGAAATCCAAAATTCATCATTAAAAGCTTCAGAAATGTTTTTAGGCTCTACTTGTGAAATGAAGGCTGTGCTAGCAACGGAGTCTCTTAGTGATGATCTAGTAGTTACTCCACGTGAAACTTCTCCTATAACTAAATTTTCTGGATGAGAAGGTTTGAAAGAGAATTTCTTAGGCAAACCCTCCAGAGAATTAGTTTCGGTCGAAGTATTCATTGGAGTAGAAGTTGATGGCTCAACGTCATCATCAAGAATACTTACTGCACTGTTGTCTTCATCAAAAGTCACATTTGTTGACTCTTCCACAATAAGTGAGCGTTTATTAAAAACTCTATATCCCTTACTCTTGGCGGCATAACCAAGAAAGATACCATCGTCAGCTTTGGCATCAAATTTGCCTAAGTTGTCTTTGGTGTTAAGGATAAAACATCTACAACCAAAAACTTTAAAATAAGAAACATTGGGGGTTCTCCCAAACCAAAGCTCATAGGGTGTTTTCTTCGTAATGGGACGAATTAGCACCCTATTCAAAATGTGGCATGCTGTACTGACAGCTTCTGCCCAAAAGTATTTCGGAAGTGAAAATTTATTCAACATGACTCTGGCCATATCGCCGAGAGTTCTATTCTTCCGCTCCACAACACCATTTTGTTGAGGAGTTCTAGGACAAGAAAATTCATGATCAAAACCATTTGCATTACAAAAATTTTCAAAATCATAATTTACGAATTCGCCTCCATGATCACTTCGGATTCGAGTAATCATGTAGCCTTTTTCGTTTTGAACTTTCTTTACAAAAACTTTAAAAACAGAGATAGCATCGCTCTTATTAGTGAGAAAGAAAACCCAAGTGAATCTCGAAAAATCATCAACAATAACAAATGCATAAAGTTTGCCACCAAGGCTAGCTATTCTACTAGGACCAAATAAATCCATATAAAGTAGTTGCAAGGGTCTAGTAGTACTTACAGAGTTGATGGAATGAAATGAGGATTTAGTTGCCTTGTTTAGTTCACATTCGACACATACTGTGTCCTTTTTGAATGTAATGTCAGGCAATCCTCTCACTAGCTTCTTGGTAGAAAGCCTGGATATAGCATCCATGTTGGCGTGACCAAGACGCTGGTGCCAAAGTAGTCGTTCGTCTTTGTGGGCATATAGACATCTACCTGCATTGTTAGTATTTACAGAAAGATAGAAAATATAGATGTTGTCCTCTCTTTTCCCTTCAAAAGCAATGTCTCCTGTTGACCTATCATAGATGTAGCAACTGTTTTGTCCAAAGTTAATATCATATCCATGATCAGCAAGATGACTAATGCTGAGCAGGTTATGCTTTAACTCGGTTACTAGGCAGACATCCTTTATTACAGGAGAAGGAGGATGACCAATGATACCATTACCTATTATGTGCCCTTTGAGATTGTTATCGAAGGATACATATCCTTCTCTCTTCATCGATAGTGATGCAAAAAGATTTGCGTCTCCCGTCATATGTCGCGAGCATCCACTATCGAGAATCCACTTACTTTCAGTTGAAGAGGGAAGGTCCACCTACATCAAGAGTAGATGTGACCTTTGGTACCCGAGTTCTTGAGGGTCCTGAAAAGTTAGTCTTTGGAAACCAAGTATATATCTTTTTATCTACAAGTCTTCTAAATTTGTACTGTGGTGAGATGTGTCCATGTAATCCACAGTAAGTACAGATAGCATTCTTATTTATACTAGGAGCATGAGAATAATATCTATAAGCAACAGGATGAGGATGGTCATGATGTGAAGAGTTAGCATGGTGATGATGATTATGCATAGAATGAGTGGCATGGTGATGGTGTCTATGAGGCATATCATGATGGTATTGTCTATGATGTGTGACATACTGATATTGTCTATATGGCATGGCATGATGATTTTGTCTATATGGCATATGATGATCTTGTCTATATGGCATTGCATGATGATCTTGTCTATATGGCATGGCATGATGATTCCTATGTGTGGAGTGATGTTGATTGTGTCTTTGTGCATGATGATTGTGTACTGAGTGAGAATTATTCTTACGTGCACGTGGTTTGTGAAAGTTTGTGTATATAAATGCATGGTTATGTGCTGCATGAGAATGACGTGGTTGACTAGCATGAATGGTGTTGTGCCCATGTGATTGGGTTTGAGGTTGAACAACCTGTTTACCCAATTTGGTTTCTAATCTTTTAGAAACAGCTTGCAGTTCATCAACCTTAATATTTAAGCCATATATCTTAGTCATGGAAATCTTGTGTCTACTCTTTTCTTCAGCAAGCAACGTGTTGAGTGTAGTGATTTCTTGAGTTTGTTGCTCAATACGTGCTTCAGCATCATGTAAGCTTAATTTAAGCTTGGATACTTCATCAGGGTCATTTGTGGGTGTCGTGTTTCTAACATTATCAAGAAGTAAGGAAATTCTTTGTATCTCATCTTCAAGACTTTTAATTTTGTCCTTGGCATATTTGTATTTACCGATGACCTTTTTGTGATCATCGAGTAAATCAGTGAAAGCATCACCAAGTTCATCAAAAGAGAAGTCATCTAGAGTTTCGTTAGATACCTTGTTGGAAGTTGCCATTAGGCACACATTTGCTGTATCTTGAGGAGAGCCTTTTCTTCCTCGGAGTCACTCGCTTCACTTTCATGCCAAATTCCTGTGTTGGCATATTTCTTTGATGAGTTCTTTTTGTATCGCTTCTCATATCGGTTGCTCTTCTTCAAGAATGGGCAGTCTTTTCGGACATGTCTAGTCTTCTTGCAACCGTAACAGGTTGGCTCTTCTTCATCATCTTCTTGTGAATCCTTCTTCCTTCGATTGAAGCGAAGGAATTTTCTGAAGTTGCGAACCATGAGAGCTTGGTCTTCATCATCCGAGTTATCGTCTTCGGTCTCATCGTGATCAGCCCTTCGTCGATGAGCTTTGAGTGCGATCTCCCTGGTCTTCGGAGCAGGCTCTTCGAAGTCCTTGAGGTCAAGCTCGTGAGTCATGAGCTTACCCATCAAGGTCTCCATTGACATTGTTGTGAGATCGTTCCCTTCTATGATGGCTGTCACCTTAGGGTTCCAAATCTTTGGTAGCCCTCTGAGCAACTTACGAATCTTCTCGTGGTTTGAGTACTGCTTTCCAAGCGAGGATAGAGGATTGATGATGTCGAGGAATCTTGTGATCATTTGAGTGATCGTCTCACTTGGCTTCATCTTGAAGGCTTCGTATTCTTGAGTGAGACGGCTTATTTTAGATTCCTTGACCTGTGTGGTTCCTTCATGCGTCACTTCTAGAAGTCTCCATACTTCATGAGCAGTGGTGCATGTAGAGACCCTGTTGAACTCATTCCTGTCTATAGCACAGAATAAAGCATTAATAGCCCTAGCATCTAGACTTGCCTGTTTCTTCTCCTCGACAGAATATTTGTCGTGTGGTTTCTCAATGAGGTCACCATCGACAACTATCCTGGCGGGCTTTTTGTAACCGTCAGTGACGACAGTCCACAGGTCAAAGTCTAGAGACTTAAGATAGAAGCTCATCCTTGTTTTCCAATATGTGTAGTTTGTCCATCAAATAGGGGAGGCCTATGAGTGGACTGACCTTCACCATGATTGGAAATCAAGGATTGTGTGGTTGCCATGGATCAGCTCTTAGGATGTTAGTCCTTAAAAGAGAACAGAGCTCTGATACCAATTGAAGAACAGTTTGGCAACTCTAGAGGGGGGTGAATAGAGTTTATATAGAAAAATAGCCAATTAAAAACTCTTTCACCAACAATAAATAATCAGAGTAAAGTGCGGAAAATAAATGAAGAGCAAAAGAGCATACGCAAACACAGCGATTTTAACCTGGTTTCCCTCGTGGAGGACTAGTCCAGGCCTGAGAACTCTAGCTCAGGATTAAATCCACTATTTGTGAAATAGTAGTTTACAACCCGTGCCTTTTCTTCAGAAGAGCACGTCAACTTCTAACAGATGATCGCAGTGGCGATTTGCTTGGAATTGTCCAAGCGACTTCTTCGACTCTTGCACAAGAATCCTAACTGAGAGATGCTGAGCACTCGACACTTAGGAGGCTTGTGGCTAGTAGATGGGAAGGGTATGGCTTACTTGAGCTTATAAGAGAGAAGAGAAAAGAAGATTGGATGGATTGGAATGAGAGAATTCATGCCCTATTTATAGTGTTTTTATAGGCAGAATTCGGCCAGAATTCGGGTAGGAAAATTCAAAAATTTGGCCGTTGGACAACTAGCAACCAGCTAACCCTAAAATTAGGGTTCCTGATTTCTAGGGGACAGAGTTCGGCCCGAACTCTGTGTGGAGGCAGAGTTCGGCCCGAACTCTGTCTCCAGAGCACAGAGTGGTTCTAAGGGGATTTTTGGGCAGTGTTTGGTTCAGTGGAGCTTGGGATTTTGGGTAGGCTGTAGACTAAGTGTCAAGAGCTCAGCAAGACTCAGAGTACACAAGTCTAGACTCAATGAAAATATAAAATACAGACTCGAAAACACACTGAGAGCCGGAGACTGAGCTGTCGTCTGTCTTGAACTGTTATGCAGACGTCGTGTGTCGTATTGAATTAATACAGATATTATTTAGTCAATGTAGTCAATATTTGGTTGACTATGACTTTGTGTCAACATTGGATTCCGGTGGCCATGCACAAATCGCCCGTTGAGTGGACCGTGGGCCCGCAAAACGACGTACGATTCACTGTCTCGGAATTGGACAAAACTTGGCATACAGGATCAGAAAAATATACGGTCCTGTTGGCGTAAGTTTCGTCTCGATCCGACGATTGTACACTAATTTATGGGCAAGATTGCACACGCCGATACGAGGGTATCTCGACGGATATGAGTTGATTTCATCGCGCACTAACACGCGACGAAACTGAGTTTCGTCTGTTCCCACACGTCGACAATACAATACGCGCCTTTCGTTGCGTACCTCGCGCGACCACGTCGTCCGGTTTGGCGGAACGCACGTCGTGTCGATCAATTTCTTATAATAACTAAATATTTCAAAAATTTCGGGAAGGGGACTACAATCAATACACTAGTTTTCTAGTTTTATATATATATATATATATATATATATATAAGATATATTGTGTGTGTGTGTGTGTTGTGTGTGTGTGGTGTGGTGTGTGTGGTGCGCAATGTAAAAATACAAATATATAATATTCTTCTTTGGTTATTAAGAAATCTTTAGTTATTAGCCTTAAAATTTGGAAATTTATCTAGCTTTAGAATTGTAAATATAGAGATATATATATATATAATATATATCTATTATAATATATATATATATATATATAATATATATATAT